>CM064489.1:10508616-10518616 GCA_032716605.1 Paralithodes platypus
AAATCAAGCTTCGTAGATTCAATTATGCCCCTTAATGTGATTAAAATGGTCAAAACAATTTCAACTTTTAAAACATTGCCCCCTGATTTTCCACACCCTGGCTGCTGTGTGGTTCTCGGATTACCCATGTGCCCCAGCGGGAATTACTCACAGGCAAGTCCAGCGTTTTTAAGGGGGGTCACCTGCTTTTGTTTTTATCTTTCTCTCCTTTTTTTCTCTTTCCTTGGCTTGTATCTATTAGGCCCCATTCAGCCAACTGTTTTAATACGTTTACCCCCATCCAGGTGTCGATTTCTTCCTGGCCAGCGATAGCGAGCCAGCATTGTATGGAGAAATCCGGCTTCGCCGGAGAAATTTTTCTATCGAAAAATTTACAAATTTAGCTTGCTGTCAATACAATCATATACTGTATATACTGTATGCTGGCTCGCTACCGCTCGCCAGGAAAATATTGACACCTGGATGGGGGTAAACGTCTTAAAACAGTAGGCTGAATGGGGCCGAATGGATAAAAGCCCAAGAGAGAGGGAGAGAAAGAGAAAAAAAGAGAGATGAGCTCCTTTAATGAAATATTTGGAAATTCTAAATCTACAAGAAGTATGATATTGTTCTCATCATTTCATTTAACGATGTATAATGTAATCCATGTATTTACTAATAGGTTATAATATGGTTTTATATTAAGTAAAATCTACGACCAAGGATTCTTGTAGGAGACTAATGATTATTCCAGTACTGATGTGTTCCTGTCTTTTATTTTCATGTTGTCTATTTTCATGTTGTCTATTTTCATGTCTATTTTCATGTCTATTTTCATGTCTATTTTCATGTCGTCTATTTTCATGTCGTCTATTTTCATGTCTATTTTCATGGTCTATTTTCATGTCGTCTATTTTCATGTCGTCTATTTTCATGTTGTCTATTTTCATGTTGTCTATTTTCATGTTGTCTATTTTCATGTTGTCTATTTTCATGTTGTCTATTTTCATGTTGTGTATTTTCATGTTGCCTATTTTCATGTGTATTTTCATGTTGCCTATTTTCATGTCTATTTTCATTTTGTCTATTTTCATGTCTATTTTCATGTTGTCTATTTTCATGTTGTCTATTTTCATGTTGTCTATTTTCATGTTGTCTAATTTCATGTTGTCTATTTTCATGTCGTCTATTTTCATGTCTATTTTCATGTCTATTTTCATGTCGTCTAATTTCATGTCGTCTATTTTCATGTTGTCTATTTTCATGTTGTCTATTTTCATGTCGTCTATTTTCATGTTGTCTATTTTCATGTCGTCTATTTTCATGTCGTCTATTTTCATGTTTATTTTCATGTCGTCTATTTTCATGTCGTCTATTTTCATGTCGTCTATTTTCATGTCGTCTATTTTCATGTCGTCTATTTTCATGTCGTCTATTTTCATGTCGTCTATTTTCATGTCTTCTATTTTCATGTCTATTTTCATGTTGTCTATTTTCATGTAATGATAATAATGTTTATGGGAAAGATGTCCACATAAATTTAACTAATTTTAAGGCAGATTGTAAATTGTATAAAAACGCATCCACACACATACACACAAACACATGCAGGCACACATAATATATATATAATTGTATACCCAACACCTACACCCGCACACACACACACATACACCCACACACTTACATACACTTGAAAATACTCACAAAGACGCGCACGCACCCGCGCAAGATTCTTATGTCGACATTTGTTTTAATAATAATCATAACCTATTCAGGTCAACAATGATATGTTTACTTTTTTACTGCTACTGCCAAATTATTGCGTTCAGCCTAACAACGATTTCTGTACATTTTCATTGGACTGAAAGCGATAATTAAACAATTATTCATTATAGATTCCGCATTAGGTTGTTACGCTCAATCGAATATAATGATTTACCACTACGGTAGCCGGGTTTAGCGGTAAAATGCTGTTAAAGTCATAATAATAAGTTTATTAATCAATGATGATAATGTGAGTGAAAACAAACACTCGAGCAATGATTAAATGGGAATGTTTCGTAATATTTCATCAAAGTGTCGGAATTATTCATTAAAGTCTTTACTACCTTCCACTGCAGGTGTCTGTCAGTGCTCAACCTTTGACTGCGATTGATCGTTGTTTTCTTCGAGAAGTTCGTCGGTCAAGAAGCTGGACCAGCGCATGACAAAGTAAGTACTATTCTAAAGGCAGTGTCACACGAGCGTTTTTTTTTTTTTTGGGGGTGGGGGGGCAATTTTTGATGATCAAGTTTTTTCTCGCAATATTTTGAGGCTTCTACGCATTGGAATTGGTAGATTATATAAGGTGGCTGATTTCTGATATGCTGTTATTTTAAAGATGTCAGACTACAATTTATATTAGAAATTGACGAAAATGCGCTCGTGTGACACCGGCTTTACCTTTCAGTATACCTGGACGCTTGTAGTAATATTGTTTGGCCTACGGTAAGCGACTTTATTTCGTTTAGGTAGAAGTGTTATGAGTCATAGGGTTGATTGAGATAGGATTTACCTCATTAATTCCAAAAGGGCCTTTCCAAACCGAGTCAAATCGTCCAATGGTAGTAAGAATAGGCTGAGATAGGCGTTGTCGTATACGGAAAGGGCTATATAAGTTTACTGGTATATCATTAACCCTTACATATAGCATTTGATTACTCCAAAGATTAATACAACAATCGTCTGGCTGTACAATCACCTTCAGCGATAACTGGTACACATTCTTCATGAACGATTCTGGGATGCTGATGCTATACGTTAAAACTCTCTCTCTAACCGCGTGTCTCAAGTTACTGTTATTTTGCTAAATCGTTATATCCACATAGTGATTTTGAAAAGGTCTTTTGTCTTTCCATTGTGCGGTTCCTGTGATTTTTTTTTTTTTTTTTATGGTTATTGTTGTAAGTCTTACATTTTAATTCCATCAATCAGTGTTCAGTGTTGCAAGTGTGTATTATTATATTGTGCCACCTACTTATTCGGGAGATTGTACGTACCTAGAATGCGTAGCAAATATTTAATCTAGGAAAAGAGGAAAATCTCAATTTTTAAGTTTCTATTCATTCATGAATTCAATTCCTCATGTTATTTTTGTGTTTTTGTAAGTTAAACTCTAATTAGTACTAACTTCTCAAAAGTACAGTGATTTTCGTTGTACTGTTTAGCCTCTGTATCGGTTTATTCATCACAAGAGTCAAAACAAGAACACTGACAAATAATCACTGCACTTGGTTATCAACATGGAGGTTGTCAAGGAGATGGGTAAATACTCTCATCCATAATACATCACTCCTTGACTCAATAAGGTTCCTTCCATTATGTTCACTTTATGCCATTCCTATTGACTCGCGTTATTTCCATAATCGTGTCACCATATATTGATTACAAAATAGTGCTGAATATCGATGTGTCACCATTATTTTTGTGGATGGTATATTGATAGAGGCCCCTCGTGATCCTTGGTCTCTGAGTCTTCTCCTGGGCAAACTAGATGTGAGAGTTGTATTCTATATACAGTATCTATGTGTTTATTAGTGTTTTCGTTTTGATGTTTCTGTTCGGGCTCTGTCTGGAGTCGGCCGCCCCTAAATAGGGGGTATGTGCCTGATTATATACATACATACATATATACATACGTAAATACATACATACATACATACGTAAATACATACATACGTAAATACATACATACGTAAATACATACATACAATACATACATACAATACATACATACATACATACATACATACATACATACACACATACATACATACCAACATACATATTGAGGGAAGTTGACAACCTGCACATCATGCTGCCCGGTAATATTTGCTGCAAACTTTAGGCAGACTATGATATATTATGGTAAAGATATGCCTTCAGAAGTTTATCTTTAGATATTGCAAGTACGCTTAATATGGTTGTATTTTCATAATGCGGAAGGTTTATTATCTTTCGGAATGATGTATATAGTTTACAAATTATACAACACAAAAAATTGAGTGTAAATTCAGCCATCACACTCAACTCTAAAACCTAATATGCCATACATTTGTGATTATCAAAGCCTATAGCACACACACACACACACACACACACACACACACACACACACACACACACACACACACACACACACACGTAACGGTTTGCTTATCGGTATGCAAACGTAATTATGCATTCTTACGAGTACATGTGTCGCCTGTTAAGCCCAAATAAAGCTATCTATATCAAACTATCTATATCAAACTTAAGCTACCTAACTGTCCCAAATTACATGGGCCTGCAAACCGACCTTTTTCAGTCAATGTTGTACCTTTAAGCACACCACCGCTTGCCCCCCCCCCCCCCAACACACACCAAACACACATACAAAACTTAGCTCAAATTTAGACGTATTTCTATGTATACTCTCTCTCTCTGTCTGTCTGTGTCTGTCTGTCTGTCTGTCTGTCTGTCTGTCTGTCTGTCTGTCTGTCTGTCTGTCTGTCTGTCTGTCTGTCTGTCTGTCTGTCTCTCTCTCTCTCTCTCCTCTCTCTCTCTCTCTCTCTCTCTCTCTCTCTCTCTCTCTCTCTCTCTCTCTCTCTCTCTCTCTCTCTCTCTCCTCTCTCTCTCTCTCTCTCTCTCTCTCTCTCTCTCTCTCTCTCTCTCTCTCTCTATTTGTTCACTTGGCTTTATTATTCCACCAAGATGAGGTAGCTCCATGCCCTGTACACTTAAATAATCATAACAGTCAAAACAGTCCTACAGTAGCAGCTCTGGTTATCCCCTTCTGTACCGGCGACATCTTTTATATTTGATTTCACCTACATTTCGACGATTTTATGAAGCTTAGGAAGGATATATGGTAGCTAAAAGTATTAATGGAGATAGTTAGTAGCCTTTTAATGAGTAGATGGCCTTCCTAAGCTGTACAAAATCGTCTAATAGTTGCCAGAATATAATGAAAAGTACATCACCGGTACAGAAGGGGTTTAATATTGACAAAGAAATGGGGCGAAAGGTCTTAAAATCGCCAAACTAACAAGCCGAACGCCATACAAACTGAAAACGAATTAGGCTAAACACGAGCAAGAAGGGGAACAAGAAAACGGGCCCATCTCTCCTTAAGGGGGGTCACCTGCTTCTTTTATATTTTCTCTTTTCTCTTTTCTCTTTTCTCTCTTTCTCTGACTTATATCCATTTGGCCCCATTCAGCCAACTGTTTTAAGATGTTTATCCCCATGCAGGTGTCGATTTTTCCCTGGCAAGCGATAGCGAGCCAGCATTGTATGGAGAAATCCGGCTTCGCCGGAGACATTTTTCTATCGAAAAATTTAAAAATTTAGCTTGCTGAAAAACAAATATATATATATGCTGGCTCGCTACCGCTCGCCAGGAAAATATTGACACCTGGATGGGGCTAAACGTCTTAAAACAGTAGGCTGAATGGGGCCGAATAGATACAAGCCAAAGAGAGAGGGAGAGAAAGAGACAAAAAGCGAAGTGGGCTCCCTTAAGTTAGCACTTGTTTCGGCGATCTACGGCGTGAGTTGTTGTCTCATATTCCCACCCTCGGATTAATTCAATGCAGTATGTAGGGTAAAATATGTACAGTCGCGCTAATAAGTCATTTTTCAGCTGTCATTACGTTTGGTTACCTGTGTGCTCTAATAATGTCTGTCAGATGTTTAATGGGGTGGGCAAGTGTAGGAACATGTTGGTATATCTCACTCAAATAAAAAAACAAATCATGTGTATATGTTGCTGATACGAATTACTGATCAAAACATAATTGGTGCCCATACATCACTTTTTAGGCCGACTGTACCAGTAAGCGCATTTAACCCATTCAGTATATGATGTGGATAAATGCACGGAATTTCGGTTGTGAGCATCCTAGGTTCGAATCCCTGGACTGCCACATGTATTTGTTGATTTCATTAATTGAGTTTAGGAGTAAAGTCGGTTGGTGGAGGGAACATAATAATATTGAGAACAGTGGAAATGTCATAAGAACTCCATTTTGGCCTTTGGGAGGGAGTAAATACTTTGGGAGGAGTAATACTTTGGGAGGAGTAATACTTTGGGAGGAGTAATACTTTGGGAGGAGTAATACTTTGGGAGGAGTAATACTTTGGGAGGAGTAATACTTTGGGAGGAGTAATACTTTGGGGGAGTAATACTTTGGGAGGAGTAATACTTTGGGAGGAGTAATACTTTGGGAGGAGTAATACTTTGGGAGGAGTAATACTTTGGGAGGAGTAATACTTTGGGAGGAGTAATACTTTGGGAGGAGTAATACTTTGGGAGGGAGTAATACTTTGGGAGGAGTAATACTTTGGGAGGAGTAATACTTTGGGAGGAGTAATACTTTGGGAGGAGTAATACTTTGGGAGGAGTAATACTTTGGGAGGAGTAATACTTTGGGAGGAGTATACTTTGGGAGGGGTAAATACTTTGGGAGGAGTAATACTTTGGGAGGAGTAATACTTTGGGAGGAGTAATACTTTGGGAGGAGTAATACTTTGGGAGGAGTAATGCTTTGGGAGGAGTAATACTTTGGGAGGAGTAATGCTTTGGGAGGAGTAGTAATGCTTTGGGAGGAGTAATACTTTGGGAGGAGTAATACTTTGGGAGGAGTAATACTTTGGGGAGGAGTAATACTTTGGGAGGAGTAATACTTTGGAAGGAGTAATGCTTTGGGAGGAGTAATACTTTGGGAGGAGTAATACTTTGGGAGGAGTAATACTTTGGGAGGAGTAATACCTTTGGGAGGAGTAATTCTGTATTACTCCTTTTTTCCTGGATAAATCGATTATGATGAAAACCACACAACAAGCCTATGGGCGAAAAAAAATGAACCAATTATTGTGATTTGGTATAGACATTGTCCAAAATAACAAAGGAATTAAGCCACCCATGACCTCAATCCTACCACTCCACCTATTGTCTATCAAGTGTTAACCCCTTCTGTACCGGTGACGTACTTTAGATTCTATTCTAGCTATATTTTGACGATTTGGCGCAGTTTAAGAAGGGTCTGTGGTTGTTAAAATGGCATAGTGAGTTAGTTCGAAGCCTGTTAATTGCTGGAGGCCCTTTTGAAACTGAATACAATTGTTTAATAGTAGCCAGATTAAGTTAAAGGTACGGCACCGGTAATGAAGGGGTTAAGGGAGGTTAGGGTTTACTTGTTTGTGTATCTATGCATATATTTATATTTTAGGTTCCTCCCAAAATTTCCATTAAGCTTAATACATAATCCTCATTATCCCCCTTCAAAATATATGTGTACATTTTTCTGTAGGAAAACGTCCCGGCCGAATGCCGATTCCTCCAAAATTACAGGCTCGCTATCGCTCGCCAGGTAAAAATCGACACCTAAATGGCACGGAATGTCTTGATATTGTTAAAGAAATTGGACGAAAGGTCTTAAAATCGACAAACTAATGGGGCGAACGTCTTAAGATCTCAAAACTATTGGGACTAAACATGAGGGGGAAGGGGGTCGAGAAAATGCAACTCCCCCCCCCCCCACCCCCTTATCCCTTCAATGGACCTGTACTCCCGAGTTTACATTGATCCGCTCAAAATTAACCCCTTGAGTATTTTTTTTTTTTTTTTTGCAGTTTATTGGACGATTTTATGCAGCTTAGGAAATATCTGTAGGAATTTAAAGGGTAAAGACTGTCTCAATTAACCCTCTGTCTTCCACATACCCTTCCTAATCTGAAAAAAATCGTCTAATAATTAATAGCCAGAACGAACTGCCAAAACGCGTCATAATACTCAAGGGGTTAAATGTGGCGAATTTATGCGGGTGAATTTGAGGGGTGCTTGAGCCCTCATCATATTAGGTGTTCAGTGAGCGACCCTGGTACAGTCGGCCTAATAAGTGATGTCTCAGCACCAAGTATATTTTGTTCTATAATTGGTATCAGTATTAGCTAAACAGGATTTCTTCATTTTGAGTGAAATATACAAACATATTCCTACACTTACCCACCCTATTCAACATCTGACAGACATTATTAGAGCACAGAGTGAGCCATACGTAATGACAGCTGAGACATGACTTATTAGCGCGACCGTACACCCTGTTTCAAGTAGGCAGGCCAGAAATCCTGAACCCAAACCTATGTAACTCGAAAAGGGCTTGAGCAAATGGGCTGTATATGTCCTCACCTATTCCCTGGCTAAACCTTCCCAAATGGTATAAATATTAGCTTTATTACTCTAATAGTTTGTAAGTTATAGGGTTTAATATTCAAGAGTTTTGGTTTAGCCTACTTACTGGGAATAGGGAGAGAGAGAGAGAGAGAGAGAGAGAGAGAGAGAGAGAGAGAGAGAGAGAGAGAGAGAGAGAGAGAGAGAGAGAGAGAGAGTCTGGTTTATTGTGAATACACCGGGAATATTCTGATGTGCAACAGAAACACAATAGTAAGTTTGTATACCTGTACTTAAATACGTGGAATGTTTGACGAATATGCATAGCGCAAATAAGGCAATGGTGCAATGTTTGTGTTTTGAGAAGAAAAATCCATACCCGATTCTGCGAACTTTAGTTTTGGTCTTTACTCTTCACTACCTGCAATTTTCTAAATATATGTCAATATTTCTCAATAGTTTCAAGAGTAAACACTTAACAGGAAACACGTTACCTAATAAACTATTGTGCATATATAAGAATGCTATTAATAAAACACTACTACTACTAATAATAATAATAATAATAATAATAATAATATTTATAATAATGATAATATTAGTAATCGTAATAATAATATGGTTTAATCAGTCAACTTGGGATATTTTATTTATATTATTGATTTACCTTTATTATTTATCTATATATTTATTTATCGTTTTATATAGTTTTTGTTTAGTATTTTTTGTATTTGTATTTTTATTAGGGGGTGGTGGGCGGGGGTGGGGGGGGGGGCATTTACCTTGACTTTTGAAATATTCACTAATGGTTGGGGGATGTATAACCTTGGATAGAGAGCAGGGAATCACAGATTATTTGATGACATTTGACAAAGACGTAAAATAAATTGTAAAAATTGCCTTCTGAATTTTGTCTGGCATAACCATTGCATAGTTGTGATATTTGGCGATTCTCGGTAAGATGAACATAGATTCTCAAATATGACATTTTGATCATTTTCATTGACCTCTTATCAAACCAACTAGCACAATAAGTATTAAATCAGAATTATTTTAACAATAAATTTCAATCTTTTAATTCTTGACCTTGAATTGTAAACGGAAACTCTAATTATATATATACAGTATATATATATATATATATATATATATATATATATATATATATATATATATATATATATATATTCAATTCATTTGGCTGGTCCTTTCCTAGTAATTAAATTAAGGTAAACAACATTCATTCCACGGCAGCTGACCATCCAGAATACAGGAATAGCAAAATTGTGGGTGTGTACACATGTGTTGCCCGGATGTTTGTGTACAGTATATGTGTGTGTGTGTGTGTGTGTGTGTGTGTGTGTGTGTGTGTGTGTGTGTGTGTGTGTGTGTGTGTGTGTGTGTGCAGTACATAACTTTACTTTGTTTTCTTGTTCTCTCTCTCTCTCTCTCTGGTTCCTCCTCCTTCTCTAACTCTGTCTTGTTAATTATCGTCCTTTTTTTCCTCGTTATCCCTTCCTTTCTTCTCCCTTCTCATATTTCCCTACTTCCCTTTCTCGTCTTTATCATCGCCCTCATCAGTCCTCCTCTTCTTCTTCCTCCTCCACCTCCTATTCCTCCTCCACCACCTCCACCACCTTCTCTTCCTCCTCCTCTTCCGCCTCCACCTCCTCTTCCTCTTCCACCTCCTCCTCCTCCTCCACCTCGTCTTCCTCCTCCATTTTCTCTTCCTTCTCCACCTCCTCTTCCTCCTCCACCTCATCTTTTTCCTCCACCTCCTCCTCTTCCTCCACCTCCTCCACCTTCTCTTCCTCCCCCTCCTACTCT
>CM064489.1:10523616-10593857 GCA_032716605.1 Paralithodes platypus
TTTTAAAAGATAAACCTTGTGAAACCATACTCATTTTCGAAATTACACTGATCCATGACTTGAACCCATCCTCTCTGTTATAAAGCCGCTGTCACACGAGCGCTTTTTCCGGCAATTTTCCACGAGCAAGTTTTTCTCGTACTATTTCGGGACTTTTCGCACTGGTATCGGAAATTAGACAGACGGTAGATTATGTTAGGCGGCTGAATTCTGATAAAGTGTAATTATTTAAGCTGCCAGACCATAATTACCCATAAAAATTGCTCGAAAAAATGCTCGTGTGACTCCGACTTAACTTAGGAAATAAAATAGAATGTAACTATTCATGGCACAGTATGCCTTCCGGTTGAAAGAATAATTGGTTGGTTAATAATTTAACATAGGAAAAACACCGTAGTCAAATGGTTAAGGGAGCCCACCTCGCTTTTGTTCTCTTTCTCTCCCTCTCTCTTTGGCTTGTATCCATTCGGCCCCGTTCAGCCTACTGTTTTAAGACGTTTATCCCCATCCAGGTGTCAATATTTTCCTGGCGAGCGGTAGCGAGCCAGCATATATACAGTATATATTTGTTTTGACAGCAAGCTAAATTTGTACATTTTTCGATAGAAAAATTTCTCCGGCAAAGCCGGATTTCCCCATACAATGCTGGCTGGCTATCGCTCGCCAGGAAGAAATAGACACTTGGATGGGGATAAACGTCTTAAAACAGTTGGTTGAATGGATACAAACCAGGGAAATAGAAAAGGAGAGAAAGATAAAAAAAAAAAGCGGTGACCACCTTAAACTAGATCGCTACTTAATCGCTAATTGCCTCTCACCTGTTAATCTTCAGCTATATTGCATTGTAATCATTCGACTTCACCCTGTGTTTCCTAGATATTCTCATAACCATTTTGACGAATAAAATCGTCTAATAAGAACCAAAATGAAATGAAAAAAACGCGTTCTCGAAAACTGAACATATTGTTTAAACCTTTTTAGTACGGTATTCGAGAACGCATTTCCATTTAATGTTGGCTCATATTAGACGCTTTTATTCAGCTTAGAAATTAATTGTAAGGGCGAGAGGTTTAAGTGATATACTTTTCCTCCTGTGGGCTAACCTATTGTCTGGTGGTTGGTGGAATTGGACTCGTGGATACTCCTTTTATATATCCTTTGTACAGCTGTCCATTCATTTGTTTCCATTGGCTCAATTGTTGTTTTACTTTCAAAATGGGTTACCGTTTGACTATTCAAATAAATGAAAACAAAACTCATGCACAAATCCATCGTTTGTTTTGCTAGTACCATGGGGACCGTGCACCGAAATTGGTTGGGTAAATTGAACAAGCTCTTTTTTTTCCTCACTTTGTCGGACCTCAATCAACGCACCACTTGCGAGGTTTTATAGATATTCAAATTGTAGAATCGATGTTTAACAAAAATATCAACATATGTGGGCTGCACATTAGGAAAGAGTGGCATTTGGCCGAGATATATTTCTACCAAAGAATGTAACATTTGGTAGAAAGTCTGGGGAATTTTTATAGCTTATAACAGGTCGGGAAGGCGGTTTTCTTTTTAGTCTGGGAGTCAAACAAGAAGTCAATAGCTGGATGATGACAACACATTAATCCCCTTATCCGTAATACAAATATACATCACAATAACCCCACCAACATCGGATCAGCTAACGTTAAAGCAACCAGATTTAACTCCCTCGTAAGCCAATAATTATAACCTGTCTCAGGTAAACACATTAATAAGTTATTTGATTTGTGTAGTTTTAAAGTGTCATGGATTACAACACTTAAAATGAAATGTGTAATTGTAAATAGCACTTCGTTTTGGGGCACCAGTTACAAAAACATATGTATAAATATAACAAAGACACCCCCCTCCCCCTCACACACAAACACACATACCCAATCAATATATATATATATATATATATATATATATATATATATATATAGAGAGAGAGAGAGAGAGAGAGAGATGTAAATAAACATTAATTTAAACTGTTTTTATACCACGTCAGGAAATGTAATGCCTCATACCAAAGTGTTCAACATTGAATATTGATTCTTCTAAATTATGACTAAAATTACTCCTAAATATATTCAGACCAAGATATCCTAGAGTGAAAGTGTCCGGCGACCGTCTCACGGGACCCAGGATCAAACCCAAGTCGGACACTTTCCTTTGCGGAGTAACGCTTGATCTTTTATTATTATTATTGTTATTATTGTTATTAGGGGTTCGACCCCTACGGGGAACCCCTATTGTAATCATTAAACCCGGTTTTTCATCCAAATTCTTCTTACGCGCCGGTTTCGACGCAATACCTCCAGAACCGCTTTTTGGATCGCGATCAAACTTTCACAGGAGGTGCGATTTTGTATTGGGCAACGTTTGATATGCTAAACATCCGGCATGACGGTCAAACAGGTCCGTGGCAGCCGATTTCCCGAAAAACTTGACGCCTAAATATCATCTCTCCCACTCATAGGAAGCGACTGGGCTTGGGCATACGGACTCCACTACTATTGCTCCGCAAATGTTATAGAGAAGGTTTTGCTTTTGCACGTGGTTTTTTTTCCGGCAATCTTGAAAAAACCTCGAATTCCACTTAAAATTCCACATCTTGAAAACTGCGCTGATGATCAAAGCCATGCTTGCGTAGTTGGGTGAGGCTCGCGATTCCGAACGTTTTGATACCAAAAGAATATAAATGGGTGGAATAGTTTGGCCGCACCATTGAAAACTGTCTATTCTTAAATGACTTTAAAACTGCATTCGCTACCCACACAAAGTTTACCGTCTACAGTCTATAGACTTCCACGCATCCCCCAGTTTTGCTTAATAACATAATCACTTTATTATTCAGATCTATAATTTTATTTTTATTTAACTCTCTCAAAACAGTTCAAGTTCCTACGAATTCCACCAATTATTTAGCCAACCTACCTATACATACCAACCCTACCAAATAATAATGATAATTCAAATTTATTTTTGGTGAATAACAGAGTATTGGCTAAGGTTTTTAACAATTCCTCCCTTTGCCAAATGCTTAGTTTAATAACAATGATATGGACCTTTAAAGTTTTGGCAATTGCCCGTGTGACTCGTATTTTAACCCTCCTAAGTGTTACCACAAAATACCGCTAGATCCTTTCTCAAAAGTCGCTAGCATATTGCTACATAGTCAAACAATGTTAAAATAATGCTGCAATTTCTAAAGAGTTTTGGTTTGTTTGTTTTGCAAATTTTACAATGTAGTATGACTAGAATGTCTGAAATTTTCAAATTATCCCTAGTAAATGTCTCTAGATATAAAAGAAATGGCTGCTAGCTTGAAGTAAATAGCTCTACATTTAGCGGTAATATGTAGCTTTACAACTGGCAACACTGCAACCACCACCTCCCTCCCACCCTCCCAGTATGTCTCCACAAAATACCGCTAGATCCTTTCTCAAAAGTAGCTAGCATGTTGCTACATAGTCAAACAATGTTAGAATAATGCTGCAATTTCTAAAGAGTTTTGGTTTGTTTGTTTTGCAAAATTTACAATGTAATATGACTAGAATGTCTGAAATTTTCAAATTATCCCTAGTAAATCTCTCTAGATATGAAAAAATGGCTGCTAAATTGAAGTAAATAGCTCTACATCTAGCGGTAATATGTAGCGACACAACTGGCAACACTGCCTAAGTGTTACACCAAAATACCGCTAGATCCTTACTCAAAAGTCGCTAGCATGTTGCTACATAGTCAAACAATGGTAGAATAATGCTGCAATTCCTAAAGAGTTTTGATTTGTTTGTTTTGCAAATTTTACAATGTAATATAACTAGAATGTCTTAAATTTTCAAATTATCCCGAGTAAATGTCTCTAGATATGAAAAAATAATTATAGCTCTACATCTAGTGGTAATATGTAGCGGTACAACTGGCAACACTGCCTACAACCACCCTCTCATCGCTAATGATTATGCTCTGAGGTTTGTATTTGCTTATCTTATCCTGTGTATAAATGTAACCCTTACACATGTTTCTATTAAATAATGACATTAAACAGGATTCATGATTTAAATGAAAGGCTAGATATTTATCGGAAGTACGTATTTACCTTCGGAAAGCTAAAATATAATGTTTACACATATGGGATAGGGAGGAGGGAGGGAGGTATAAGGGGTGGACCGATGGAAGGGAAGAGAACCCCGATATACGAGATACATAGCTTCGCGTATTGATCACTTTCATGCTATTATGTATGCATACAGAAGTAGCAGGACACATATGTCAAGAGTGAACACCAATAACTTAATCCATACACAGTAAAAAAAGACGGAAATAATATCGTACATACGAAGTGATGGAATGGGTATGGGGGGAGTGTGTATGATATGTAAACAGGACAGTTCGTCGCTAGATAGGTGTGTGTGTGTGTGTGCTTACAAGTGTGATGGTCTTGTGTAGCTATGCGTGTGCTTGTTTGAGTGTTGCTATTGGCTACGCATTAGTTATCTCTCTCTCTCTCTCTCTTATTTATCGCTGTCTTCCTTACGATTACGACATACTGTACTAGTGCATGAGAACAGGAAATAGGGAGCCTCGCTCTCTCTCTCTCACAAATGAGAACATAAGGAAACAGGAGTCTGCAGAGAGCCGATTGGCTATAGGACTCGGTAGCCTATTCCACATATCTACAACTCTGTTACTAAACGAATAGAGGCAGATCCCTTACACACCCAGTCTCTCTCTGTCGCTCGTTTGTTTGCACACCGATACAAATGAGGCAGATCCCTTACAAGATGAACATGGGAATCTGCAGAGAGACAAGTGGCCCACAAAAAGCAGATCCCTTTCACATCCAACCCCTTTCGTCCATAATTATGACTATCTGATTTTATCATGAAATTCTTTATTGTTCTTGATCCCACTATAGCACTAGGTAGCCTATTTCACATATCTACGACTCTGTTACGAGAGAGGCAGATCCCTTACACAGCCAATCTCTCTCTTATTTGCACACTGGTACAAAGGAGGCAGATCCTAACACATGCTACCAAGATGAAAATGGGAGTCTGCAGAGAGCCGATTGGCCCACACAAGGCAGATCCCTTTCACACCCAATTTATCTCGTTTTATCAAATTTTATGTTGAAGCTCTATTGTTATTGATCCCACTATAGCACTTGGTAGCCTATTCCACATATCTACAACTCTTTTACCAAGCGAATAGAGGCAGATCCCTTACACAGCCAATCTCTTTCTCGCTCTTGTTTGTTTGCACACCGGTACAAATGAGGAAGATCCCTTACACATGCAACCAAGATGAAAATGGGAGTCTGCAGAGAGCCAAGTGGCCCACATAAGGCAGGTCCCTTTCACACTCAACCCATCTCATAAATGTTACCTGTTATTTACACTACTTACTATACACCCATGTTATCATATACCTGCAACCAAAACACAATTGTAAGAAATAGGAACATAAGAAAATGGGAGTCTGTAGAGAGCCAATTGGCACACGCAAGACAGATCCTTTTCACGCCCAACCCATCTCATAAAACTCATTTATCTGTCTTCCTTACATTTATGACATCCTAGTCTCTCTCTTTCTCTCTCACAAATGAGAAAATAAGAAAACCGGAGTCTGCAGAGAGCCGATTGGCCCACCCATTGCAGATCCCTTTCACACCCAACCCATCCCGCGCTCTCTCTCTCTCTCTCATATTTATCGCTATCTTCCTTATGTTTACGACATCCTATTCTCTTGCCATACTCCCTCTCTCTCCTTCACAAATGAGAAAATAAAAAAAATAAGAAAACGGGAGTCTCCAGAGCCGATTGACCTACACATGGCAGATCCCTTTCACACCCAACCCATCTCGTTCTATCTAATTTCAAGTTGAAGCTCTATTGTTCTTGATCCCATTACAGCACTCGGTAGCCTATTCCACATATCTACAACTCTGTTACTAAACGGATAGAGGCAGATCCCTTTTACAGCCAATCTCTCCCTCTCTCGCTCTTGTTTGTTTGCACAATATGCTCCTTCTGTAGTTTCTCCATGCCTGATAAGTTAAATGATCTTTTGATATCTGTGACACAGCATTTGTATCCAACACAATACCCTGCTTGCAAAACCGTCGAACCCCAGACAACGTTGCTTGCAACTTTAATTATTATTATTATTATTATTATTATTATCATAATGATTATAATAATATTGCCAGAGAGATAGTGTAATGCTATCTACACATACTGTAGTAATGCAGATAACTATTGTTAAGGAAATTCCTACGATCAAATGTTTACCATTACATATATATATATAAGAAGTGTCAGTGTACAATGTATGATAAATTATTGTGAAATAGTTAGGCCCCAATCAGTCCAGTAGCAAAACATATAATCATTAGTGTTTGGATCTCTCTCTCTCTCTTAGATTATTTGTTCATTGCAATCTCTAATATTTAGATAATATAAACAAACTATGAAGACTATAATAAATGAACAGTATATGGTAATGGCCAGATATTCATTATTAATTACCAACAATACCCATGATACAAAGCATGTTGCGGTTATAATGAGAGGCTATTGAGCGTTATTATAGTACTATTCATGCAATATCAACAACTAGCGTACCATATTGAGTGGCTAGTACACGGCACGACTACAACAATTACCACCGACAACTATATGGTTTGTCTATTTTGCTACATAATGTGAGACGGTTACTTTTAGTTATAATTGTACAGTTTTCTGACAGCTAAATCACGAATTAAGCTAGCATCCCAACTATAATTTGTACAATTGTTACAACCACAATTGTCACCACTGCCAGAGGTCACAACCACAGCCAGGTCACAACCACAGTTAGAGGTCACAACCACAACCAGGTCACAACCACAGCCAGGTCACAACCACAGCCAGGTCACAACCACAGTTAGAGGTCACAACCACAGCCAGGTCACAACCACATCCAGATCACAACCACATCCAGATCACAACCACAGCCAGAGGTCATAATCACAGCAAGAGGTCATAACCACAGCCAGGTCACAACCACAGCCAGAGATCATAACCACAGCCAGGTCACAACCACAGTTAGAGGTCACAACCACAGCCTGAGGTCACAACCACAGCCAGAGGTCACAACCACAGCCAGGTCACAACCACAGCCAGGTCACAACCACAGCCAGGTCACAACCACAGCCAGGTCACAACCACAGCCAGGTCACAACCACAGCCTGAGGTCACAACCACAGCCAGGTCACAACCACAGCCAGAGGTCATAACCACAGCCAGGTCACAACCACAGGCAGGTCACAACCACAGCCAGGTCACAACCACAGCCAGAGGTCACAACCACAGCAAGGTCACAACTACAGCCAGAGGTCACAACCACAGCCAGGTCACAACTACAGCCAGAGGTCACAACCACAGTCAGAGGTCACAACCACAGCCAGGTCACAACCACAGCCAGAGGTCACAACCACAGCCAGGTCACAATCGCAGTCAGAGGTCACAACCACAGCCAGGTCACAACCACAGCCTGAGGTCACAACCACAGCCAGGTCACAATTAGGTACAACACAAATTCCATCCTAATAATATCTTCCCATTGACACATCGGGATTCGAACCCGGACCATTTGATTACCAGTCCAGTGGCAAGACCAATCCACCACACCTCCCCTAATACCCTCAGTGCTTGATTTCCTTTCTATCTATCTATCTATCTATTGCCTGACGCCGTGATCCCCGAAGGAGTGGCCACGAACAAACCGCCCCCATGCACCTCTGTCCCCAGCCAGTCGACGCCCCTCCCACCAACCAGCACCGCCTTCGTTCATGTACTTCCTCACTCCATCCTTCCACCTCTCATTCGGTCTACCTCTCCCTCTCTGTCCCTCCACCTCACTCTCGTACACCCTCTTAGTCATTCTCTCGCTTTCCATACGTTCCATATGGCCGAACCATCTCAAGTTGTTCCTTTTCACACTTTCCAGCACATCTACCTCCACACCACACCTCCTTCTTACTTCCTCATTAGTCTGTCTATCCCTCCACGTAACTCCGCACGCACTCCTTAAGTAATTCATTTCCACTGCTCTCACTCTTGGTCTGAGTCTCTCAACCAACGTCCATGCTTCGCTTCCGTAAGTCAGTGTCGGGATTACCACACTGTCATGCAAGGACTTCTTCACTTCCATACTGACCACCCTATTTCTTGTTACTGCTTTTAGCATTCCTACAACCCTCTTCCCCTGTTGTACCCTCTCCCGCACTTCTTCATTCATAGTCCCATCTTTACTCAACACACTGCCCAGATACTTAAAAGAGTTGACGATCTCCATAGCCTGACCGTTCAGCTTCACCTCACACTCTGTGACTTCACCCCTTTCGAAGACCATAACCTTGCTCTTCCCCGCATTTACCTTCAAATTCCGTTTTTCACACACTGTTCCAAACTCATTTACCAGACCCTGCAACTCCCATTCATTATCACTCATCAGAACTGTATCATCTGCAAACAGCAGTATAGGTAGCTTCCACTCAATTCCCTCCCTTTTCAGTGATACACCAACATCCACTGCTCTTGATAGTATTTCTTTCATGACTCCATCCATATATACAGTAAACAACCACGGGGACATCACACACCCCCTGTTTCAAACCAACATTCAGGTCAAAGAACTCGCTCTGCTCACTCTCCACACATACTGCTGCCTTTGCACCCTCATACATGCTCTTCACTGCTTTCAGCAACTTGCCCTCTACTCCGTATATTCTAAGTACTTTCCACAAACCTTCTCTATCCACTCTGTCATAGGCCTTCTCCAAGTCCATAAAGGCAACATACACCTTTTGTTTCTTCTCCAGATACTTCTCCACAACACAATTCAGGGTAAAAATCTGATCTACACATCCTCTTCCCCTTCCTAAAACCTCCCTGCTCGTCGCCTATCCATTTCTCCGTTCTCATTCTCACTCTCTCAATCACTACCCTACTGTATACCTACTACGCTTAGAAGACATATTCCTCGGTGGTTACCACACACTCCTCTTTCCCCTTTGCCCTTATATAGGGGGACTATTATGCCAGTCTTCCAGTCATCGGGTGCACTCCGCTTCTCCCATGCTAGTTTTCACATTTTCCATACCCATTCTATCACTATCTCACCACCATACCTCAACATTTCCCCACACACTCCATCTGTTCCTGGTGCTTTCCCCAACTTCACTCTTTTCATGGCTTCCTACACTTATGACCTCCTGATCCCAACCTCCTCCTCTACTACTTCTCTTCTTCTCCCTCCCATACCATATCCAGCTATGTTTGCTGGCTCTTCTTCATTCCTTACATTTAGCAACTCACTGAAGTACTCCCTCCATCTTTCGACTCTCTCTTGCTTCTCGACTAGCATTCTCCCATTCTTATCTTTCACACCCTTACTGTTTCCCTTGCTACCTTCCCAAACTTTCTTGACTTCTTTCCAGAACAGTTTCTTACTCTCCCTCCATTTTACACTCAGATTCCTTCCAAATTCCTCATCTACTCTTCTCTTACTTTCCTTCACTACTCTCTTCACCACCCTTACTCTCCACGTACCTCACTCGTTTCTGTCTCTCCTTTCCTATATTTCTTTGTATACTCTATAAAAATCTAAGACAAAATATATGATATTATTATGCTCCTTCCAACAACCAACCATACTCCCAAAATCGATTAATGAAATTTACAAACACATGTGGCAGTCCGTGGACTCGAATCCAGGACGCTCACACCGAAAATCAACACCTTATGCACCACACCACGAAGACAGTTAAAGAAAGGATAATTAACCAAAATGTACCATTGCAGCAGTAATTTAACCATCCTCCACAATTGCGCATCCAGTTCTTCTCCGCTGAAAAGCCGGTTCGCATGATTTCCTTGGATTCCTTCATCACACTTATTATACCATTTTTGGTATGTTTCCAGCAAGTGATGTGGCTGAGGCGGAGTAGTATTCCTGCGTTGGTGCGGTACTGACAGTTTATCTTGCAGGCTTGGGGAGCCCTGTGTCTGGTCTAAGGTGAGGTGATGATATGCAAGAGAGCTTTGTTTATATTCCCATAATGGACCACAGGCACTGTCACTCTTAACGCATTCACACTTCCGAGCATTTTCTGTAGTAGTTTGATGGTGCCTCCCTCACATGCCATTGAAGAGAGGTGGAGTCCATCGCTGAGGAGCACGGTGGCCTCCATATTGAACATCTTAATGCGTACTCTTTCCAACATTAATTTTTTCAACGTGATGCCTGCCATTGCTTTGAACTTTGTTATGGTTTCAGTATACTCCCGTTTTATGACGGCCACTCTCTTCGTGTAGTCAAAATTATCCCTTTCGGTATATAGATTAATGATGTCTAAAACGATATTCTGCTTTTTATGCCGCTCTTGAATTTTCTTTGCCAACCTGTATAGTAGCTCGTCAGGTTCGACATAGCCTATAGTAATAAGTACACCATCACTACCTGAATCAGCTATGCGCTGAAGACATTGTACTCCAGCATGCGCCATCCACTGCCCCTTAGTTCGAAAAAGCACAGTCATAACGGTCTGCCCTTCTCCCATGGTATCCCTTCGCTGGGTTTGTAATCTCCCGAGTCTGTAACTATAAAGCAACTTACGTGCTTCACACTTATCGAAGAGATACTGCCCTCTGTCTTCAACTGGATAAAAGCCCCAACTATCGAAAAAGGTGAACCCGATTCTAATGCATCCGTCGACTGGAGAGGGAATGGAAGGTATGGCTTCAGTGGCGGATTCAACACTACTCCACAATTTTGCTGCACTCCAGTCGGTGTTGCTTAAACACTGTATCAAAATCATAATAACACAGGCCTTACCACTGTCCTCTATTATCTCAATCTCACTATCAAAGTTCCTGAGGGGATGAGATGGAGCAAAATTTAAGTTTAGTTCAAAAATAAATTCTTTGGGGAGAAAGGCATGATGGCTCGTAAAGCTTGGTGGTAGAATATATTTTTTGTCTTTCGAATCAACTGAACGGTTTCTAGTATGCAGATTTGATCCACGAGACTGTTGGTCAGTCTCTTTATCATTAACTGACTATGGTTTACTACATTTTCAGTTTCCCTGGCGTCATGCTCATCTTCTCCGTATATTTCCGTATCCATATTTTGTTCTTTTTCAACGTTGATCTTGATTGTATATATATCTTTATCAATTTCGAAAGGAATGTCGATATCCATATCCCGAATTTCGGTTTCCTCCTTCACACTTTCTTCTTCTTCCTCCTCCTCCTCCACTCTTTCTTCCTCTTTCTCCTCCACTCTTCCTTCCTCTTTCTCCTCCAATCTTCCTTCATCCTCCTCCTCCACTCTTTCTTCCTCTTTCTCCTCCACTCTTCCTTCCTCCTCCTCCTCCACTCTTTCTTCCTCCTCCTCCACTCTTTCTTCCTCCTCCTCCTCCACTCTTTCTTCCTCTTTCTCCTCCACTCTTCCTTCCTCCTCCTCCTCCACTCTTCCTTCCTCTTCCTCCTCCACAATTGTTCCCTCCTCCACACTTCCTTCCTCTTTATCCTCCACTCTTCCTTCCTCCTCCTACACACTTCCTTCCTCCTCCTCCGCACTTCCTTCCTCCTCCTCCTTCACTCTTTCTCCCTCCTTCTCCACACGTCCTTCCTCCTCCTCCACACTTCTTTCCTCTTTCTCCTCCACACTTCCTTCCTCCTCCTCCACACTTCCTTCCTCCTCCTCCACACTTCCTTCCTCCTCCTCCACTCTTCCTTCCTCCTCCTCCGCACTTCCTTCCTCCTCCTCCACTCTTTCTCCCTCCTTCTCCACACTTCCTTCCTCCTCCTCCACTCTTTCTCCCTCCTTGTCCTCCACACTGTGCTCTTCCTCTTTCTCCTCCACTCTTTCTTCCTCTTTCTCCTCCACTCTTCCTTCCTCTTTCTCCTCCACACTTCCTTCCTCTTTCTCCTCCACTCTTCCTTCCTCCTCCTCCTCCACTCTTTCTTCCTCTTTCTCCTCCACTCTTCCTTCCTCCTCCTCCTCCACACTTCCTTCCTCCTCCACTCTTCCTTCCTCCTCCTTCACTCTTTCTCCCTCCTTCTCCACACGTCTTTCCTCCTCCTCCTCCACTCTTTCTCCCTCCTTGTCCTCCACTCTTCCTTCCTCCTCCACTCTTCCTTCCTCCTCCTCCACACTTCCTTCCTCCTCCTCCTCCACTCTTCCTTCCTCCTCCTCCGCACTTCCTTCCTCCTCCTCCACTCTTCCTTCCTCCTCCTCCACTCTTTCTCCCTCCTTCTCCACACGTCCTTCCTCCTCCTCCACACTTCCTTCCTCCTCCTCCTCCACTCTTTCTCCCTCCTTGTCCTCCACACTGTGTTTCCGAGATAAACTTACAGTCAGCTCAAAACTCAATGCCCCACTGTTGCAGACCACCCTACCCTCAGTTTCCAAATAGCCACATAAGTCATCTAAGGGTATAATCTCTCTGCCCAGCCTTGAACCCTTCTACTTCCACCGGATCTCCACTGCTATACCACCATCTGCTTCTTCTCTCTGGCATAACGCGGGATCGAAGCTGACTGATGCCAATGCCCCAGTCCAACCTCCATCTTGATCTTGAGCCCAGCAGTCGTCGGGAAGTTCCAGTGTCCACACCTTCTTCGGTTTCAGAGTACACGGACAAGAACACAGGAGCCTGGTTAAATATGTGCTTTTCAACACACTTATGCTAATTTTATCTGGCCTCTTCTTTGAGTGGCCCACGTTAATTCTCGCACTAACAACCTTACCTTCCATCGTTTTGGTGTGTAGAATAACAATTTTATTATCCTCGTGTGAACTACTATAACGTAACTCAATAACAATATACTTATCTGATTGTGAACTCTACTACTACTGTATAACGTGAACTCTTTCGCGCACTAGGATTCTATTTGCGCCCTTTGTGTGATACCTAAAAGGGTTAATAACAGTATTTATGATAGCCGTGGAAGTTTCCAAAAGTATATAATACAATTAGACATATTAAACAATTCCAGGTAGACTATGTACAGTCGGGCTAATAAGTCATGTCCCAGCTGTCATTATGTTTGGCTTGTTCTGTGCTGTATTAATATACTGTATGTCAGATGTTGAAGTGTAGGAACATGTTTGTATATTTCACTCGATATGAAGAAATGAAGCTTAGATATTGCCGATACCAATTATTGATCAAAACATAGGCTACATGGTGCCGATATATCACTTATTAGCGCGATTGTACAACTCCCGGGAATTATACGGAACTATAATATAGAATTACAGATTGTGGTTATGTGAACTAAAATGGGATTAACTCTTTAAAGATGATGACGCATTTTGACAGTTTATTCTGGTTATCGTTAGACGATTTTATACAGCTTAGGAAGGATATGTGGGCATGAAAAGGATGATGGCCATTGTAGCAATAGTAGAGATGTGATTTGAGTGGTTGTAGTAGTGATTGTGATGGTAAAAGTGATGGTGGTGGTGATTGTGGTAATAGTAGTGATGATTGTGGTGGTAGAAGTGATGGTGGTGATTGTGGTAATAGTAGTGATGGTGGTGATTGTGGTAATAGTAGTGATGGTGGTGATTGTGGTAATAGTAGTGATGATTGTGGTGGTAGAAGTGATGGTGGTGATTGTGGTAATAGTAGTGATGGTGGTGATTGTGGTAATAGTAGTGATGGTGGTGATTGTGGTAATAGTAGTGATGATTGTGGTGGTAGAAGTGATGGTGGTGATTGTGGTAATAGTAGTGATGGTGGTGATTGTGGTAATAGTAGTGATGGTGATTGTGGTAATAGTAGTGATGATTGTGGTGGTAGAAGTGATGGTGGTGATTGTGGTAATAGTAGTGATGGTGGTGATTGTGGTAATAGTAGTGATGGTGGTGATTGTGGTAATAGTAATGATGATGGTGGTGATTGTGGTAATAGTAGTGAAGGTGGTGATTGTGGTAATAGTAGTGAAGGTGGTGATTGTGGTAATAGTAGTGATGGTGGTGATGATTGTGGTAATAGTGGTGATGGTGGTGATGATTGTGGTAATAGTAGTGATGGTGGTGGTGATTGTGGTAATAGTAGTGATGATGGTGGTGATTGTGGTAATAGTAGTGATGGTGGTGATGATTGTGGTAATAGTAGTGATGGTGGTGATGATTGTGGTAATAGTAGTGATGGTGGTGATGATTGTGGTAATAGTGGTGATGGTGGTGATGATTGTGGTAATAGTAGTGATGGTGGTGGTGATTGTGGTAATAGTAGTGAAGGTGGTGATTGTGGTAATAGTAGTGATGGTGGTGATGATTGTGGTAATAGTAGTGATGGGGGTGATGATTGTGGTAATAGTGGTGATGATTGTGGTAATAGTAGTGATGGTGGTGATGATTGTGGTAATAGTAGTGATGGTGGTGATGATTGTGGTAATAGTGGTGATGGTGGTGATGATTGTGGTAATAGTAGTGATGGTGGTGATGATTGTGGTAATAGTGGTGATGGTGGCGATTGTGGTAATAGTAGTGATGGTGGTGATGATTGTGGTAATAGTAGTGATGGTGGTGATGATTGTGGTAATAGTAGTGATGATGGTGGTGAATGTGGTAATAGTAGTGATGGTGGTGATGATTGTGGTAATAGTAGTGATGGTGGTGATGATTGTGGTAATAGTGGTGAAGGTGGCGATTGTGGTAATAGTAGTGATGGTGGTGATGATTGTGGTAATAGTAGTGATGGTGGTGATGATTGTGGTAATAGTAGTGATGATGGTGGTGATTGTGGTAATAGTAGTGATGGTGGTGATGATTGTGGTAATAGTGGTGATGGTGGTGATGATTGTGGTAATAGTGGTGATGGTGGTGATGATTGTGGTAATAGTAGTGATGGTGGTGATGATTATGGTAATAGTGGTGATGGTGGTGATGATTGTGGTAATAGTAGTGATGGTGATGATGATTGTGGTAATAGTGGTGATGGTGGTGATGATTGTGGTAATAGTAGTGATGGTGGTGATGATTGTGGTAATAGTGGTGATGGTGGTGATGATTGTGGTAATAGTAGTGATGATTGTGGTAATAGTGGTGATGGTGGCGATTGTGGTAATAGTAGTGATGGTGGTGATGATTGTGGTAATAGTAGTGATGGTGGTGATGATTGTGGTAATAGTAGTGATGATGATGGTGGTGAATGTGGTAATAGTAGTGATGGTGGTGATGATTGTGGTAATAGTAGTGATGATGGTGGTGATTGTGGTAATAGTAGTGATGGTGGTGATGATTGTGGTAATAGTAGTGATGGTGGTGATGATTGTGGTAATAGTGGTGATGGTGGTGATGATTGTGGTAATAGTAGTGATGGTGGTGATGATTATGGTAATAGTGGTGATGGTGGTGATGATTGTGGTAATAGTAGTGATGGTGGTGATGATTGTGGTAATAGTGGTGATGGTGGTGATGATTGTGGTAATAGTGGTGATGGTGGTGATGATTGTGGTAATAGTAGTGATGGTGGTGATGATTGTGGTAATAGTAGTGGTGAAGGTGGTGATTGTGGTAATAGTAGTGATGGTGGTGATGATTGTGGTAATAGTAGTGATGGTGGTGATGATTGTGGTAATAGTGGTGATGGTGGTGATGATTGTGGTAATAGTAGTGATGGTGGTGGTGATGATTGTGGTAATAGTAGTGATGGTGGTGATGATTGTGGTAATAGTAGTGATGGTGGTGATGATTGTGGTAATAGTAGCTCCTGTGAACTTGACATTAATCTTGACCCCTTAACTTCTAATAACTCGAAATTAGTAAAAGCAATCGGGCTGACGTTTCTATCATTTGGGAAGAGTCCACCGGAAAATAGGTGTGGATATTTACAGCCCGTTTGCTAGAGGCCCTTTTGAGTTACAGAGAGATCAGGGATCAAGATTATTGTCAAGTTAGTTGGTGGTGCCTATAGTATAGTAGTAATGATGGTGGTAGTGATTGTGGTAGTTTCGTTAAGGGAGGTCACCGTTTTTTTTTAATCTTTCTCTCCTTTTCTCTCTTTCCCTGGCTTGTATCCATTCGGCCCCATTCAGCCAACTTTTTTAAGACGTTTATCCCCATCCAGGTGTCGATATCTTCCTGGCGAGCGATAGCGAGCCAGCATTGTATGGAGAAGTCCGGCTTCGCCGGAGACATTTTTCTATCGAAAAATGTACAAATTTAGCTTGCTGTCAAAACAAAAAAATATATATCCTGGCTCGCGTTTGACACCTGGATGGGGTAAGCGTTTTAAAACAGTAGGCTGAATGGGGCCGAATAGATACAAGCCAAAGAGAGATGGAGAGAAAGAGAAAATAATGCGAGGTGGGTCCCCTTAATAGTATACACACTTTACATTATACTCAACACTGGTCTGGCAGCTTATGAGCGTCAACATTTAATATTTTTCTGTTACCTAAATTCATCTATCATCAGTCTAGTTTCCGATACCAGTGCAATATAATCCCTAAGTGTTGCCAGAACAATGTTGATCATCGAATGTTGACCATAACAGCTCTTGTGTGATACCGCCTTAAGTTCCTCATGAAGGTATGTATTTTTAAGGGGGGATGGTTCACTTTATTTTTAAGGGGGGATGGTTCACTTTTTGGGCGATTTTTGCATGTATTCATTATTTTTGTAGTTTCCTCCCTAGACCTCCATCAAATTAAAACAAAACAAAACATCCATTAGATCCTCCTTCTAGATTAATTTGTACATTTTTCGGTAGAGAAATGCCCCGGCCGAAGGCCGCTTCTTCCAACATTACAGGCTCACTATCGTTCGCCAGGGAAAAAATCGACACCTAAATAGCACGAAAGGTCTAAATGTTGACGATGAAATGGGGCGAAAGGTCTTATAATCGACTAACTAATGGGGCAAACATCTTAACATCTGAAAACTAATGGGGCTAAACATGAGGGAGAAAGTGGTCCAGAAAACCGGCCCATCCCCCCTTAAACTTAGTAATTTGCTAGTATTGTTTTCCAGCTGATGGTAAATTGAATCCTTTGGCACCTGATTTCTCCATTGACCACTTGCGAGTTTCAGGCTATAAGGAAGTTGGAGCTGAGAACAGAAATGCAATAATAATGTACATTTCTGATGGATAAATGGTAGGTTGAATTGGGTTTTATGTATGTATAAATGTACTACAACCGTATTTTAGCTGGTAATTCTGTTAAATATCTATGTCTACAACTCCAACTTCCTTATAGAAAGAAATTTGGTCTATAAGGAAGTTGGAGCTGTGGCTGTCGATATTTAGTAGAATTATCAGCTAAAATACGGTCATAATACATATATAAATACGGTCATAATACATATATAAATACGGTCATAATACATATATAAATACATAAATACGGTCATAATACATATATAAATACGGTCATAATACATATATAAATACGGTCATAATACATATATAAATACATAAATACGGTCATAATACATATATAAATACGGTCATAATACATAAATACGGTCATAATACATATATAAATACGGTCATAATACATATATAAATACATAAATACGGTCATAATACATATATAAATACGGTCATAATACATATATAAATACATAAATACGGTCATAATACATATATAAATACGGTCATAATACATATATAAATACGGTCATAATACATATATAAATACATAAAACCTAATTCAACATACCATTTATCCATCAAAAACTTACATTATTATTGCATTTCTGTTAAATATCAATGTCTACGGCTCCAACTTCCTTATAGCCAGAAACTCGCTGACCACTTGCGAGATTTGGTCTTTAAGGAAGTTGGAGCTGTGGCCATCAATGTTTAGTAGAATTATCAGCTAAAATACGGTCATAATACATACTACCAGGGGTACCCGGCGTTGCCCGGGTTTAAATTCTACTACCATAATCACCATCATCAATCACTACTACCACAATCATCACAATACTACTACTACCATAATCACCGGCCTCGACCTCCCTGTGCCTCATATCAAATGTAAACTCTATCCAAAATAATATCACGGCCTGCTACGTTAATGCACGCAGCTTACGCAATAAATTCGAAGACCTGGAAGCACTTGCATGTATGGAGGAATGTGATATAATCGGTGTTTCAGAATCTTGGATCAACACGGAAAAGCGTGATTTTTTGGCGGAATACGCATTACCAGGTTATACTCCCTTCAGCTGCGAAAGATCCCAAAGAATGGGAGGTGGGGTTCTGCTATATGTTAAAAGTAATCTTCACCCAATCGAGGTAACCAAACCTGCCATAAATAATATTGATACTAGTTACTTTCAAATAAATAATCAAGCAAGCAAGATAATAATTGGCCTGATTTATCGACCTCCTGCACAATCACCCGATACTGACGAGAAACTCTATGATCAAATAGCCGAAATAAGTTGTCAGGAAGAAGCAGTAATATTTGGCGATTTCAATCTGCCTGTCACAACATGGGGCGAACCACTAAATGCTCACGCGGGACATGATCTATATGCTAATCTTCAGGAAAGTGCCCTTTATCAACACGTAGAACACCCAACGAGGGGAAATAACATTCTGGATATTATTCTAACGACAAATGAAAGACTGGTAAATAGCGTTAAAATCGGACCGGAATTTAGCTCTAGTGACCATAGGATAGTGTCCTTTAACATTAAAGTAAATAATGACAAAGAAAACGTGAGCACGGAAAAAGTACCAGATTATCGAAGGGCCGACTTTAACAAACTTAGAAGGCATCTTGCCAATACTGACTGGAGTGAAATGACCGAAACTCATGATGTAAATCGATTATGGAACATATTATCTAATAACCTAAACAAAGCAATAAATACAAGCATCCCTCTACGAAACCGGCGCCCAGCAGGCAAATATAAGCCAAAATGGTGGAATAATGAAATAAAAAACATCCTCTTAGTAAAAAAGCAGGCATACCAAAAATATAAGGCAACTCAGAATAATAGCGATAAATTAGAACACGATAGACTGCGTCGAACAACCAAAAATCTCATCAAAGAAAGTAAGAAGAATCTGGAACTTCATATTGCCAGCTCCAGCAAGTCCAATCCGAAAGAATTTTACAGCTATATAAGAAACAGAAAAACGGTAACTTCAACAATAGGCCCACTTGTTGCGGAAAATGGAGATCATACAGATAACAAAGTACAAATGGCGAATATCCTAAATAACTATTTTGCATCAGTTTTCACGTCGGAAGATACTACCGGTAACCGACCTACCCCTACGAATCAATCAAATGGCACTGAGCTCGAAACTTTACGATTTATGAAGACGATATCCTGTTCGCAATCAACAATTTGAAAGTTAATAAAACCCCAGGCCCTGATAAAATATCCCCAAGGATCCTAAAAGAAGCAAAACACGAATTATTAAACCCACTCGCAAATCTGTTCAACAAATCATTGAATGTTGGGATAGTTCCAAACGAATGTAAACTAGCTAACGTGACACCCATATACAAAAAAGGAAATAAGTCCTCTCCCGGCAATTATCGACCAATTAGCTTAACATCGGTAACGGGCAAATTAATGGAAACCATTATAAGGGACAAAATAGTAAAACATTTGGAAGAAAATAATTTAATAAAAGATTCTCAGCACGGTTTTAGAAATAAACGTTCATGCTTAACAAACTTACTCGACTTCTTCAATGATGTTTACAAATCATATGATAAGGATAGAGCAGTTGATATAATATATCTCGATTTTCAGAAAGCTTTCGATACCGTACCCCACAAGAGACTAATTGACAAAATAAAAGCTCATGGCATAACAGGAAAAACTCTGAAATGGCTCGAAAATTGGCTCTCAGACCGTAAACAACGAGTTGTAATAAATGGTGAAGAATCGGATTGGTGCAAAGTAAATAGTGGCGTTCCCCAGGGTTCGGTATTAGGCCCTATTCTTTTTATAATTTACATAAACGACTTAGACGAAGGAATAGAATGCAAAATTTCGAAATTTGCTGACGATACAAAAATTACTAATAAAGTAACCTCAACAGTACATTGGCAAAAACTACAAGGTGACCTAGACACTTTAGAAAACTGGGCAGAAAAATGGCAAATGAAATTCAACATAGAAAAATGCAAAGTATTACACATCGGTAGTAACAACGCTAAAAAAGATTACTCAATGAACAACATTCAACTATCAAATACAAATAATGAAAAGGATCTGGGAGTTATAATATCAAGTGACCTGAAGCCGAGTAAACAGTGTACAGAGGTAATAAAAACTGCTAATAAATTGGTGGGTTTCATCGGCAGAACATTCAAATTCAAATCAGAAAAAATCATACTTACTCTATTCAACTCATTGGTGCGTCCCCATCTCGAATACTGCGTGCAATTCTGGTCACCGTACTACCAAAAGGACATAAATAAACTTGAAAGGGTGCAACGCAGAGTCACTAAAATGATACCTAGATTGCGTAATAAACCGTACGAAGAGCGCTTAAAAGAACTAAATTTGTTTAGCTTAACAAAGCGCAGAATGAGAGGTGACCTAATAGAGGTGTTCAAAATCTTCAAGGGATTCAGCAACCTAAATGTAAGCGAATTATTTACGATCAATCAAGCAAACACGAGAAACAATGGTTATAAGATTATAGCGTTAATAATACAATAAGATTAAACGCAAGCGTTTTCATTCTCACGAGGCGAAGCATTTCTTCTTCAACCGCGTTGTGAATAATTGGAACAGACTACCCTCGAACATTGTAAACTGTAATACTGTCGAATCATTTAAGAACCATCTGGATAAACACATGGCAAATAACCCCCGATTAACACAGTTTCTTTCAGAATAACGCGCAACGAAATGTCAACGCATACCGCAATGTATATTGATTTTCATACATCTGTTCCCTTTCAGAATTGTAGTAAATAGAGTTAGCTTAGATTACAAATCAACTTCTTTTTTCTCCCTGTCCTGTTCGAATTTCCGTGTCAGTTTTTCAATACTGCATGGTATTTTTCCTATCTGTTTCCATGCCAGCATTAGCTGGAGGGAGTGGTGGGTGGGGAGGAGCCTTCTTCTTTGCTATCCTTTTCTCTACCTCGTAGTCAGTAGATTAGTAGTTTTAGATATCCAAACTGCCCCGTAAGGACCAATAGGTCTGTTGCAGTTTGTTCTCCTTTGTATTCCTTTGTATTAAACGGGGACCTCGATTTCGGCCGCTAAATGACCTCCGATTTTGGATCTGACCTCATCTGTACCCCCATTTTGGGGGGCTGCGAACAACTTTCGTTCCATACACCTTTTCGATCGGAGGCCTCCTTCTGCCCCAAACGGCCATTTTTTTATTTTTTTTTCAATTTCGGCCTCGAAACGACCTCCGATCGTGGCCTCGCCCCCTCTATGACCTGACCCAGATCAATTGACACCCATATGCAAAGTTTCAGCTCCCCAGGTCGAAAACTGCGGCCGCCTACTAAGAACACACAGACAGACAAACAGACACACGAACTGATTTAATAATACAGATAAAAATATATAAACCAAATTGAGCATACTTTTTATCCATCAAAAAACCCACATTATTATTACATTTTTCTATAATATTGACGTTCACGGCTCCAACTTCCTTATAGCCTGAAACTCTCAAGTGGTCAAATTTGACCACTTGCCAGTTTCAGGCTATAAGGAAGTTGGAGTTTTTTACATTGAACAGAATTACCAGCTAAAATGCGGTTGTAGTACATTTATAAATACATACAACTAAATTCAACATATGTTTTATAAATACATACAACTAAATTCAACATATGTTTTATCCATTAGACATCTACTGTATTATTGTATTTCTGCTTAATATCGATGTTTACGGCTCCAACTTCCTTATTGCCTGAAATTCGTGGGAAAAATATGATACTGTTATATCTGTGCGTCATATTATTGCCAAGTGTTCATAATTATAGGTAGCGCCAACGAACTTGACAATAAAGCCGGTATCACACGAGCGCTTTTTCACTCAACACTTATCCTTAACACTGGTCTGGCAGCTCATAGAGTAAACATTTAATATTTTTCTGTTACCTAAATTCATCTACCATCAATCTAGTTTCCGATACCAGTGCAAAATATTCCAGAAATGTTGCCAGAAAAATGTTGATCATCGAATGTTGACTATAAAAACTCTCGTGTGATACCGGCTTAATCTTGACCCCTTAACTTCTCATAACACAAAAGGGTCTAGAGTAAACTGACTGTAAATATCCACACCTATTTCCTGGTGGGCTATTCCCAAATGATAGAAATTCCAGCTCGATTGCTTTCATTCATTTTGAGTTATGAGAGGTTAAGGGGACACTGGCCGTTTGTTTGGTCTATTAATTCGTGTATTCATCTATTTTGTTAGTTTCCTCCCTAGACTTCCATCAAGCTTAGAAAAACACCCCCTAGACCCCCCTTCAAGATTTTTTTTTACATTTTTCGCTAGAAAAATTTACCAGCAAAAGGCCGGTTCCTATTAAAATTGCAGGCTCGCTTTCGCTCGCCAGGAAAAAATCGACACGAAAGGTCTTAAAATTGACAACGAAATGCGGCGAAAGGTCCTAAAATCGATTAACTAATGGGGCAAACATCTTAAAACTAGTGGGGCTAAACATTAGGGAGAAGGGGGTCCAGAAAAACGGTCTGCCTCCCCTTAAGGGGTCATGATTATCATCAAGTTCATTGGCCCTACCTGGCAAAAATCGACACCTAAAAAAATCGACACCTACAGGGCAGGAAAGGTCTTAATAAATCGACACCTACAGGGCAGGAAAGGTCTTACTATTGACAACAAAATGAGGCGAAAGGTCTCAAAATCGCCATGCTAACTGAACGAACGTCTTAAAACCTCAAAACTAATATGCTAAACATGAGGGAGAAAGGGGTCCATACAAAGCGAGTACTACCCTCCCTTAACATGGCGTTGCACCCAAGCACATTACCACCACACCTACCTTAGGGGGGTGGTAATCGCTTTTTATGGACCCCCTTCTCCCTTATGTTTAGCATATTAGTTTTGAGGTTTTATGACTTTCGTTCCGTTAGTTTGGAGATTTTGAGACCTTTCGCCTAATTTTTTTTGGTCAATATTAATTAAGACCTTTAGTGCCCTTTATTCTGTCAATATTGTCTGGCGAGCGATAGTGAGCCTCTAATTTTAGAAGGAACCGGCCTGCGGCCGGGAAAATTTTCTACCGAAAAATGTACAAATTTCTCTTGAATGGGGGTCTCGGGGTGATTTTCTAAGCTTAATGGAAGTCTAGCGTGGAAACTCAAAAATAAATTAATAAATATATACAGTATACACAACAAAACCCAAGCATACTCCCTTAACGGGAGAAGGTCCGTTTTTCTGGCCACTATTCTCCCTCGCCCTTAGCCCCATTTGTTTTCAAATTATAAGACGTTCGCCCCATTAGTTTGACGATTTTAACACTTTTTGCCCCATTTCGTTATCAATTTTAAGACCTTTCGTGCCATTTAGGTGTCGATTTTCTCCTGGCGAGTGACAGCGAGCCTGTATACCATACTGGTAGAGCGACCTAGGGTCAGCGAGTTGAGTGAATTGACTTGAGAGTTTGATGTAGGCGTTCTAATGCACCTTGGGACTCTGGTCTACAGGCTGTGGAATGGTACTGGCGCACTCCCAACTCATCCATAGTTTGTTTGAAAAGTTTGGAAGTGAAATTGCTACCTAGGTCAGATTGGACAATACGAGGAATTCCATACTGAGTGAAGAATTTACTAAGGGCTTTCACGATATTCTTGGAAGTTATTCGCCTCAATGGAAAAACCTCTGGATACCTAGTGGTAGAACACATAACCGTTAGCAAATACTCATTTCCACTGCGTGTTTTAGGCAAGGGACCAACACAATCAATGATTACTTTACTGAAAGGTTCCTCTGTTACTGGAATTGGATTTAATGGTGCAGGTTTTATTGGCTGATTTGGTTTTCCAGCCATTTGGCACCCATGATATGTTTTACAGTAGTAGGCAACAGATTGCTTCATTTTAGGCCAGAAGAAGTCCTTGGAGATTTTGGTATAAGTTTTGTTAACACCTAAATGTCCACCACTGAGGTCATGACCCACTGATATGATACGAGATCTGAACATAGTAGGTATAACCACTTGGTGGTATTCTTGCCAAGTTTCATTAGCTGGTACTTTAGGAGGTCTGTATTTTCTCATTAGGATACCGTTCCTCACATAAAAGTATTTGGGAAAGTTCACTATCTCAGAATCCTCGACAGCCTTGTCAAAGAATGGTGCTAACTCAGAGTCTTTTACTTGGGCTTCTTTAAGAGTGTTAGAATCAATTGGTACATTACTTAGTTCCTCTGGAGAAGCTAACACCTGAGAAGGGTCATTATCAGAAAATAGGTGAGAGATCAACATCCACAGAATTAGTGCTATCATTACTGTCATTCTGTTGAGCTGCCATGCTCCTTGTCATTACACAAGCAGGGAACAAATAAGGATAGTCCTTTTCCAGCTGTTCTGTGGTATTACATAATGAGGGAGACGAAACTACAATGGGGTCAGGTACAACTTTTCCACCTGCAATATCATTCCCTAACAGAAAGTTCACTCCTTTCACAGGTAGTGACTCTTGAACTCCTACAGTGAAGTAACCACTAGCTAACTCAGTATTCAAATAAACCTTAGCCAGAGGAACAGTAATTAGTTAGTTAGTTAGTTATGTAGAGCAGATTAACCAGACCACTGAGCTCCATACGGAACTCTCATAGGTCTGGCCCGAAGGATTAGATCAGATTACTGAAAGGAGCTTAAGGCGACGCAAAAAACGGACGATGGGGGGGGGGGGAAGGAAAATGACGGAGAATCGGATAAAAGGTCAGTAAATGATTTAGTACCAAAACAAGCCGTACGCAGACGGGCAGTATCTGGGCAGTCAAAGACGTGGCGAACAGTTAGAGGGGAATAACAGGAGGAGCAGGTAGGGGGCGGAGTGCGGGGAGTGGACATCAAATAACCGTGAGTCAGCCGGGAATGGCCTATCCTAAGTCTAGTTAGTAAAACTTCCTCACACCTGTGAGACCTGGAAGACGAGGGCCAAGGACGGACAGAAGGTTTGAATACACGGAGTTTATTATTGCCAGGTAGAGCATCCCAATGAGATTGCCACGTGCAAAGAATAGAAGGCTTGAGTAAGGACAGCCAATCACCTAACGGAAGGTGGGGCTGGCGAAGGATCATTAAAATAGCATCCTTAGCCGCAGCATTGGCGTCTTCATTGCCACGGACACCGATGTGAGCAGGAATCCAACATAACTGGACATGGAATCCACGTAGGCTCATCTCGTGGAGAGCGTGTTTTATGGCTAAAACTATTACGTGGGAGGACGAATAAGCACGGAGCGCTTCGAGGGCACTACGAGAGTCACTGTAAATTATAAAGGGCTGTTGAGGGGTGTCACGTATAATGTCAATAGCGGATTGGATAGCTAAAAGTTCAGCAGTAAAGATAGATGCTTGGCATGGGAGAGAAAACTGAAGGAGCTTAGTAGAGGACACAGCAGCGAGGCCCACCCCAGAGTCAGTCTTAGACCCGTCAGTGAAGATGGCAAAATGGGGGCCTTTACGACGTATGTGTTCGAGTGCGTGTTGGCAGTGATGGCTAGGGACAAAAGGATATCTCTTAGAGAGGAAGGAGAGGTGAGTGCAAACATTGGGGAGAGAGAACAGTAATACACCCACTAACTCCATTGATCAGAACACTCTGGGCCAAATAACAGTCTTCCAAATCAGGCACCACACCTGGTAACATGAGGCTATGAGAGGCTCCTGTGTCCCTAAGTACTTGAATGGGATATTTAGTGGAAGTGTCAGTAAAAGAAATTGTTCCTATAGAACGAAAGGGTTGAAACTGATCAACAGAACAGCTAGGAAGGTCACTACGAGCTAGAACACTGTCTTGAGGCTCTGTGGGGTTATTAGGACAGGCACTCAAAACAGTCAGTTTAGAAGTTTGGTTAGAACTAGAAGTAGCTGGTTCACTGGCAGGCAAGTTAGAAGGAATGCTAGAAGTAGCCAGAACTTGTTCTGGGCATCTTTCCCTGCCTTTAAGCTTAGGACAGTCCCTAATGTGATGACCGGTTTGTTTAAAATAAGCACAAATCAAAGTAGGTTTGGATGAGTTTGGGGTTTTACCTGGTTCAGTCTTACCAGATACAGTGCTCCCAGAAGTAACCCTAGTAGATGGCTGGGAGCCACCAGAACCATTCCCATCACCTGTTACACGAGTTCCACCACCACCTCGGAAACTGCCGCTAGAGACACTAATACTCCTAGGCGAGTCAGTCCCCTTCTGCTTCTGCCTGAAAAAAGAGTCACCATGAGTCAACCTGTAATTTTCAGCCAAAGTGGCTGCTTTGTTTACATTAGTAACTTCTCTCTCTTGTAGATACAATTTCAAAGAATATGGAACTTTGCGGAGAATTTCTTCTAACACAACCAGCTGACAGAGTTGTTCAAAAGTAGTTACTTTACTGGCCCTCAACCAAGCATTAAAGAGCCTTTCCTTCTCTTTGACAAACTCTAGATAGGATTGTTTCTCTTCCTTCTTTAGATTACGGAAATTCTGTCTATGAGTTTCAGGAACCTGGTCATAAGCCTCCAAGATAGTCTGTTTAGATTATCATAAGGTATGCTATCACTAGGGAGATTAGCGTAAATCAACTTTGCTTTACCTATGAAAGCGGTTTAGTAAAAGAAACTCCACTGGTCTTTTGGCCATTTAAGCTGGTTTGCAACACGCTCAAAGAGATTGAAGAAATTCTCAACATCAGTTTCATCAAATTTTGGCATAAATTTTATCTGATTTCCGAGGTCCGAGAAAGATTTGTTTGCATCTAATTCTCTGTCTTTCACACTTTCTTCACCCTTCAGTCTCAACACTTCAAGTTCATGTAATCTCTCTTGTTCTCTTTCTATTCGATCTTTCTCTTTTTGTAATCGATCTTGCTCCTTTTGAGCATTTTCTTGGGCTTTCATCTCTCTTTCATGTTCTCTCTGTTTTTCAGCATTCTCTCTTTCATACTCCCTCTGTCTTGCTGCCTCCTCTAATTCCATCTTTTTAATCATAAGCATTGATGCGCTACCTCCATCACCATCGCACAAACTATAGGCTTCAAGTGGTAGCAACTCATCAATTACCAATTTATCGATCACACACTTCTTTACCTCAGCTTTAGTCATACTGGATTTGTGAGCAACTCCATATTTGATGGCTAATGCAATCCAATCAGTTTTCTTTATCTGGGAAACAGTCAAGGTACTCAAAGAAGGTTTCTCAACAAACTCATCGATATTAAACTCCATATTGAAATCTAAACAGATTAAACAGTCCTAGAAGAGGAGATGTTCAAGAGTGCACAAAACAAAGAAAATTATTCATGCCAAAACAGGACACACAAAATCATAAGTATTCATATTTGACCACTGATAAATAATTAACTGTTGTATAAGAGAAAAAAGGTAATCCCGGACAGGCCCCCATATAATGTTACGGACTAGGGTTCAAACCCACAACACCATGAATAAATTAATTATTAACTCCAATGAAAAGGCAACACAACTGTTATCACCGTAGTACTATAATAATGAAAGTTAACCAACCAAAACTAGACTGCAAGGTTAATATTATCCTCCAGCGAAACCCTATTATTATGCAAGTCAATCAGAATCATATAATTGATATTATTTAGTTTTCTTTAAATGTCAGTAGAATAACTTATGCTTTCATAAATCCTTTAGGATTTATATGTAAGGTATTCAAGTATCCTATTTAGTTTACTGTACAAAATAATTAATTACCGTTTACTTTCTTTTAGAACCACATAATATTTAAAGTATTTAAATCTTTAAGTTAATTTGAAAGATACTTCATGAAAAAAAATAAGGTAGGTATGGATGAAAAGATAATTTAAAAGTATGGATATTATTTACATATACCTGTACATTACACTTTATACATCTATCCTTTCATTCACACAATACAACATAATCATACAATACAACATAATAATACTTATCTATAGAGAGATAGTTATACAAGGCAGGACACAAATTCAGGGTGACCCATGGTGAGGTCTTGGCGAAGCAGAGGCGAGAGGAGAACTGCCGTTTCTCAAATCGTATTCTCTATTGAGTCCTTCGTCATTGAAGTTATCGTACAGGACTGAAATACAACTACTCTCTCTCCAATCAGACAACTTAACTCTAATAATAATAATATAGAATACTTCATTAAAATATATAAATGAAGATTAAGAACACTAATTCACAAATTATATAAAGACTAATCATACGTCTGCCAGAGAGACGCTTAAACAAGCAGGTGAGAGGGAGAGGAGCGCTCTTAGGCGCCAAAATCTGCCGGTGTTCATGGCCTGGGGGCAAAAGATGTCTGGCGTCCCGAAGTTATCTTACTTCCTAAAGGCTTTCCTACGTACACCCCGCCGTTAGGGAGCCACCTTGTCGCGGTGGCGGGGCTTGAAGCGTGGCCGGTGGTCTCTGTTCCTCGGGGGGGCCACAGACCTTCTTAGGATTGGGGCCCCGCCGACCTCGTGGGCTAAGTCCTCCCTCCTCGTTGGTTTCCAGAAGCCTGCGAGGTACCTCTTTTCTGTTTTTTTTTTTCCCCCCTCTACCTTTTTCCTTTTCTTTACTTCACCTTCTTCTATCGTTGCCGGCTGGACTATTCTTTATGCTTTGGTGGAGGGTGGATGTGGACGGCGTTCCCTTCCACCCGTAGAACTGTAGTACCTGACGTGCCCGCACGAGGGGAATCTTTTATCGTCAAATCTCGCCCTCTGTGCTGGACCCGAAACTGACGAGTTGACCGCCCATTAGGCACAGGGGGTCGGGGTGTATATCCGGGTTTGACTCCTAGGGCATGTACCTTGTCCTCTAATTTGTGGCTCCATGGTGGGTGTGGAGCTTCTCCAGGATGAACCATGTTACCTTCGTATTATGGAGCCTTTTTCTGGATCTTCGATCACCGGCGCTGGCGATGATATGGCTGATGTGTTTGTCTCTCCTTCCTTGCCCGTCCTCTCCTCGGTTGGTGGTAGATCTTTGCCTACCACTATACCGGGTCCTTTACCGACCCATGCACTGTCTATGACCGTCCATTCGACCTCTGCTCCTCCTACAGTTCCGAGCCTAGTCGTGTCGAGTTCTCTTGGCACGTCTACCTCCTCTACGTTCGCTTCCTCCCTAGCCACTCACTCAGTTCCTGCCCCTTTGTCCTCTTCCGTGTCCCACTCCGTTCTACCTGATCAGCCCTCTTCCATTCGTCCGTTCGCTCTCTCCTCTGCTTCCTCTTCCACTCTTCTTCCCTCATCCTCCTCCACTTCCTCGGTTTCTTCCCCTTCCTCTCGTATAGTCACTTTCGAACCGTATCTCCCACCCGTTCCACATTCTTCTTCTTTTCCTTCTCCTCCCGTTACTTCCGCTCCTCGCCCTCGTTCTTCTGTTCTCCCTTTATCCTCACTCTTTGCCCCTGCTGACTTTATTAAGTTCTTCTCAGTCCCCGCCTCAGCTCCTCTTGCCGGAGATGACCTCCTGTTCCACCTGCGTCTCCTTCAGCAGGTGGGCAGGGATGTCACCTTCCACTCCCGCCATGATGACTCCCGTCTCGTTACGGTCCAGAACGAACGTCAGGCTGCTGCTATGTCGACAATTTTCGACTTCTCCGGAACTTCCATCCCAGCCCTTAAAGACCAAAGACTGAACTCTTGTACGGGTACCGTCCTGATCCCTCCTTCCATCCGTCTCGGTGGTCGGCAGTTCGCGGACTGTGCCGACCTTATTAAGTCTATTGTTGTTGCTCAAGACCATGTTGTGGTTAGTCTTGTCTGCTACACCATCCCACCTCGCACCAATCGCCGCCATCCCGCCAATATCGCCAAAATCACGTTCGATGGTCGGTCTCTCCCTTCTCACGTTATTGTCGGCGGTACTCGCCTGCCCGTCACTGAGTCCCTACCACGTCCTCAGCAGTGTCGCGGTTGCTGGCGCTTTGGGCATCCTGTTAAGTACTGTCGCTCTTCCACTCCCGCCTGCCCTAGGTGCCCACGCTGTGCACAATCTGGCCATCTCGTCGGTGACTGCCGGTCTCCAATACGATGCTGCCTAAACTGTCAGGGCTCCCATTCTGCTGATTCCCGAGATTGTCCCGTTTTCAAATTCGAGTCTGAAGTTACGATCCTTAAGACAATGCACGGCCTCTACGGCTCGTCAGGCAACTCGCCGCCTCGGCTTCTCCCCTCATCCGTTTTCAACTGTTCTATCTCACCCTCCCGTCTCCTCCACTTCTTCCGCCCCCCCCCCCCCCCCTCCATTGCGCCTCCATCATCCTCGTCCTCCTCTCCCTCTACTTCTCCGGTTACGTCGTCTGTCCCTTCTTCTCATCCTTCTTCATCTCCTCCTTCAGTTTCTTCTGTCTCTCCCGTCCCCTTGGCTGTCTCATCGTGTTCTCTCCCTTTATCTAACTCTTTCTCTGTTCTTAACTCTTCTACTCCTACTTCCGCCCCCCCTCCTTCCACTACTCTTCCTCGCTCCACTTCTTCCGGTTTGTCTCAACGCCCCATCCACCAGCGTTCTCGTCCGAAGCCTCCTCCTCGTTCTCTTCCTCCGTCCTCGTCTCGTAGTTCCAAGATTCCCTCCCGGCTTCTGGCCTCCTCTACCAAACTAGTTTCGAAACATTTGCCCCGTTCCTCCCTTTCTTCCTCTCCCGCCTCCTCTTCTAAACGCAGGGATCGCCTCCACAGTGTGCGGAGCCCGAGTCCCAGTGGGAAGAAGAAAAAAGCTCCCTCCTTCCTCCCCCCCCTTGTCCTCTTTCTTCGTCCTGTGTCCACCCCCCCCCCCCCCCCCCCCCCCCGATTCCTTAGACTTATCCTTTGAATCTTTGCCCAAGATTGAGGAGTATATTCTTTCTTCTCATCCGCTGCCTATTTCCGTTTCTGCCGACGTTCATCCCATCCCTTCTACGCTCCCCCCTACCCCTCTCCCGCCTTCCCCTACCACTCTCCCTCCCTCCTCTGGCCTTCCCCCCCCCCGGCCTCTCCTTCTCGTTCCTCATCCTCCCGTCCTTCCTCCTCCCTCCTCTCCCCTTCCTCCCTCTCCCTCTAGCCCTCCTATCTCTTCTTCTCCTTCCCTATTAAGCCTCCCTATGCCACCTGGTTATCAATCTTCTTTCCCTCCTTGTTCTTCCTCGTCCCCCATTCCTTCCATTATTACTCACCGTTAACCTCATCAGTCTTTTCTTCGTTGTCCATAAGTCTGTGTGTTCTTATTTTTCTTGTTCTTTGTCCCTCTTTCTTTCCTCTTGTATGTATGCGTCTTTCCCGCTGTTTGCTGTATTTTGTGTGTCTGTGTTGTCTATAGTGTATCTGTTTTCTTCCCACTTGTGTGTTACTTTTGTTGATGTTTTCTCTTTTTTGTCCTTTCTTTGTTTTCTTCGATTTTTCCGTTCCTTTCTTCTCTTTTTTTTTTTTTTTTTTTTTTCTTTTTCCTCCCTTGTTCCTCTTTAGTTCGGCGTGTTTTTGTTCCGCCTCTCTGATATGTGTTTGTATATATCGTTTTTATTCTCTCTTTTACAGCTTATTTTCTCGTACTTTCTTTTTAGTGTTTTTAGTATGTCCATTTTGCAATGGAACCTTCGCAGTTTTTCTCTTCAGAGAGACGATTTGCGTTTTTTACTCTCTTTCCATTCCCCTAAGGTTGTCTGTCTCCAGGAAACTCGTCTTCTTTCTCCTCCGATTCCTGTTCCTGGCTACCGTTTTATCAGTTCTCCTCATTCTCTTTCCGACACTTGTATTCTCCTTCACCACTCTGTTCCTTATGAAGAGTTTTCCTGCCCTACTTCCCTCCCTTGCACCTTTGTTAGGGTTTTTCTTGGTCGATGGATTACGGTTGTTTCTCTTTATTTCTCTCCTTCTGTTCCCGTCGATTTTGGCTCTTTTACCATGTTTCTAGCTCGGCTGCCTCCTCAGTTTTTATTGCTTGGTGATTATAATTGTAGGCACACCCTGTGGGGTGATTCTGTCATTACCTCACGTGGTCGTGCATTAGAGTCTTTCATTACTAGTAATAACCTCTTTCTCCTTAATACTGGTTCCCTGACTCATTTTGATGCTAGAACACGTTCTTTTTCTTGTCTTGATCTTTCTTTGTGTTCCCCTTCCCTGTCTCTTCTTTTTCATTGGTCTGTTTTGGAGGATTCTCTCTATAGCGACCATTTCCCTGTTCTGCTCTCTCCTACCTCCTATTCTCCTGTCCCTGGTCCTCCTCGTTGGTGCTTCCAGCGTGCGGACTGGTCTACTTTTGCTTCACTATCTATCCCTTCCTTCCCTCCGTCTGATTTTTTATCTGTACATGATTTACTAGCCTTTTTTCTGGTCACAGTTTTGAGTGCTGCCTTAGTCTCTATTCCTCGGACTTCCCGTCCTTTTACGTCTAAATGTGTTCCTTGGTGGTCCCCGAACTGCTCCAAGGCTCCCCGCGTCAAACGGCCTTCTTGGAAGAGCTTTTGTCGTAAGCGTTTTACTCCCACTCATCATCGTTCTTTTATACTTTTTCGTCAGGCGTCTGCCTTCCTCCGTCGCACAGTCAGGTCTGCTAAACGTCAGAGTTGGGTGTCCTATGTTTCCTCCATTACGTCCTTTACTCCTGTTCAGTTCGTCTGGAAGCGCATTCGCAAGATTTCGGGCAAGCGTTTACCTCCTCATTCTCCTGTGCTTCATGTTGATGGGGAGTCTGTTGCTGACTCGGAGGCAGTCGCCGATCGTTTGGGTCTTTACTTTAGCTCGGTCAGTAGTGGCTCTCATCTCCCCCCGGAATTTCATTCACTTAAAGCCGTCGCAGAGACTTCTCCAGTTGTTTTCACTCTGTCTTCGGCAGAGTCGTACAACGCCCCGTTTTCTTCCCGTGAGTTGCTCTCCGCTCTTCGTGCCTGTAAGGCTACTTCTGACGGTCTTGATGGCGTCCATAATTTAATGCTTAAGCATCTTTCCACTGAGGCTTTGGTATTTTTATTGGCTATTTTTAATAAGGTTTGGTCGTCTGGTGTTTTCCCTCATGCATGGAGTTCTGCTCTTACTATTCCTTTTCTTAAGCCTGGAAAGTCGGGTTTCTCGCCCCAAGACTATCGCCCTATTGTCTTGACGAGTTGTTTATGCAAGCTGTTTGAACGGATGGTTAATGTCCGCCTGATGTGGCTTCTCGAGTCACGTCAGCTTTTGTCTTCGACCCAGTTTGGTTTTTGGCGTGCTCGGTCCGCTATCGACCCTTTACTTAGTTTGGAGACCTACGTTCGGTCTGCTTTTGCTCGCCATGAGTCAGTTCTTGCTGCTTTCTTCGATCTCGAGAAGGCGTACGACTCCGCGTGGAAACATCATATTTTATGCCAACTCCGTTCTTTTCATGTCCGTGGTAATATGGGCGTCTTTATCCGTAATTTCCTTTCTTCTCGTTCTTTTCGTGTCCGGGTGAATTCCTCGTTTTCTCGGTTATTCCCTCAGATAGAAGGTGTACCTCAGGGTTCCGTTTTAAGTACTATCCTCTTTCTCATAGCCATTAATGGCATTATCTCTTCCCTTCCGGCTACGGTCAGGTCCTCCTTATATGTCGACGACTTTGCGATCTATGCGGCTGGTTCGGATATTGTTGCGTTACGCTCCCTTATCCAATCAGCGATTGTGGCTGCCTCGTCATGGGCCACTGCTCACGGGTTTCGTTTTTCTACGACTAAATCTTGTGCTATGTCTTTCACTCGTCGCCACGTTATCCCACGTCCTTCCCTTGAACTGTATGGTTCCGTTTTACCTTATCGCTCTTCGACTACCTTCTTGGGTCTTGTCTTTGATTCCCGTCTTAACTGGGCAGCTCATGTTTCCTCTGTTAAGGTTGCTGCTTTGCACCGTCTTCGTCTCCTCCAGACCCTGTCCCACCTCACTTGGGGTGCGGACCGTGCTCTCCTTCTTCGCCTTCACGTTGCCCTTGTTCTTTCTAAACTTGATTATGGTTGTCAGGTTTACTCATCAGCCTCCGACGCAGTCCTCCATAAACTTGACTCTGTTCACCATTTCGGTTTACGTCTTGCCTTGGGTGCTTTTCGCTCTTCCCCTGTTGAAAGCCTCTATGCTGAATCCGGTGTCCCTTCTTTGTACCGACGTCGGGCCCTTCTCTCTCTCCGGTACTACGCCCGGTCGCTTCAGTTTCCTTCCTTGCAGACCTCTCTTCTTCCTACTGTTCCTGTTCCGTCTCATTCTCGCCTTCGGCCCCCTTTCCTTTCTCGTATGGATTCCTTACTTTCTCATTCTTCGTTTTCCCCCTTCCATGTTCTTCCACTCCAGCTCAGTAAGTGTCCTCCTTGGCTCCTTCCTCGTATTTCCTTGTGTCCCTCTATTTTTCCTTGTTCTAAGTCCTCTACCCCGCCCTCAGTTCTTTGTTCTCGTTTCCTTGTACACCTTACACAGCATTCTATATCTACCCCGGTTTACACTGATGGCTCCCGTTCGTCTTCTGGCGTCGGGTTTGCCATCCTTTTTCCTTCTCGTTCTTATCAGTATTCTCTCCCTTCTCCAGCTGGTGTTCTGACTGCCGAACTTTACGCTATCTTCTTTGCCGTCCGTCTCATGTGCTTCTTTCCTTCTTCCTCCTTTACTCTTTTTTTCGGACTCTTACAGTGCCCTTCTTCTCTTGCAGTCTTTCCCTGTTGTCCATCCGTTGGTTCTTGCCATCCACGATTGGCTTGTCAGTCTCTCTGCTCGGAAAAAGGTTGTCCAATTTTGTTGGGTGCCTAGCCATGTTGGTGTCCGTGGAAATGAGCAGGTTGATGTTCTCGCTCGCGATGCTGTGGCGGTCCGATCAACTTCTCTCTCTATTCCTGCCTCTGACTATTATCCAGCTATCTCTGCCTTCCTCCTGTCTCGCTGGCAAACAATGTGGTCTTCTCTTTCCTCTAATAAGCTCCGCACTGTTAAGGCCTCCGTTTCTGCCTGGGCTGACCCCTCTCACCGTGTTCGCCGTTGGGAGACTGCGTTGGCCCGGCTTCGGCTAGGCCATACCAGACTTACCCACTCCTTCCTCATGTCCCGCTCGCCTCGACCTCTTTGCTCCCGGTGTGGTGTTTAGGTTTCTATTTCTCACATTTTCCTTGACTGTCCTCTCTTTTCTTCGGCCCGTCGCCGTTCTTTTCCCTTTCTATTTTTCCTTGGTCGTCGTCCTTGTCTTGCCGATCTCCTCTCAGAGTCCCCTTTCTTTTCTGTTGACCACGTAATGGCTTTCCTTTCCTCTCTCAGACTCTTTAACGATATTTAACTTCCTTTCCTTCTAACTCTATCCGTTTCCTGCTTTAGTGCCATATGGCCTTTGTTGCCTGGTGCTAGAAATTTATTAATGTTATGTTATGTTATGTATATAGTTATTGAGTTATGAAGGTTAGTGGGTAGGAATGTTGGCCTGCCTATAATGAACAGGATATATTATACGGCAAGACTATAGCAATTACCACCAATAATTATATGGTTTGTCTATTTTGCTATATAATGTGGGACGGTTACTTCTAGCTATTATTGTACATTTTTCTGACAGATAAATCACAAATTTAGCTAGCTTACAAACTATATTTTGTACGATTGTTATAAGTTTACTTTTGATATATTTTTAATAACAATTATATTCTTTATTTTAATATAATTCAATTATATATAGAAACAAGGTGATTATTTTTCAGATAAAAGTGGACTTGTACAGTATATTTCAGTTATCTAAGCCTATATATACCCGTCTTGTTTTTTTTAACCTCCCCCCCCCCCCCACCACCTCCCCTCTTTTATCCTCGTTATTTTGGGTATGTTAAGATGTTTTGATCCAATAGTTGGGCGTATCTTCCTAATAATATTAGGAATATATTTTTAGGAATATATTTTTGCCCAGAAAAAATAAACGCCATATTATGGCGTTTATTTTTTCTGGGCAAGTGAGTGCAAGTTTGCAAATTAGGAAAAAGTGGCATATTTGGCCGAGATATACTTCTACCGAAGAATGTAACATTTGATAGAAAGTCTGGGGAAATTTGATAGCTCATAACAGGTCGGGAAGGCGGTTTTCTTTTTAGTCTGGGAGTCAAACTAGAAGTAAATAGCTGGATGACGACAACACATCAATACCCTTATCCGTAAAACAAATAAACATCGGATGTTGTATTGTATGATTATGTTGTATTGTGTGAATGAAAGGATAGATGTATAAAGTGTAATGTACAGGTATATGTAAATAATATCCATACTTTTAAATTATCTTTTCATCCATACCTACCTTATTTATTTTCATGAAGTATCTTTCAAATTAACTTAAAGATTTAAATACTTTAAATATTATGTGGTTCTAAAAGAAAGTAAACGGTAATTAATTATTTTGTACAGTAAACTAAATAGGATACTTGAATACCTTACATATAAATCCTAAAGGATTTATGAAAGCATAAGTTATTCTACTGACATTTAAAGAAAACTAAATAATATCAATTATATGATTCTGATTGACTTGCATAATAATAGGGTTTCGCTGGAGGATAATATTAACCTTGCAGTCTAGTTTTGGTTGGTTAACTTTCATTATTATAGTACTACGGTGATAACAGTTGTGTTGCCTTTTCATTGGAGTTAATAATTAATTTATTCATGGTGTTGTGGGTTTGAACCCTAGTCCGTAACATTATATGGGGGCCTGTCCGGGATTACCTTTTTTCTCTTATACAACAGTTAATTATTTTATCAGTGGTCAAATATGAATACTTATGATTTTGTGTGTCCTGTTTTGGCATGAATAATTTTCTTTGTTTTGTGCACTCTTGAACATCTCCTCTTCTAGGACTGTTTAATCTGTTTAGATTTCAATATGGAGTTTAATATCGATGAGTTTGTTGAGAAACCTTCTTTGAGTACCTTGACTGTTTCCCAGATAAAGAAAACTGATTGGATTGCATTAGCCATCAAATATGGAGTTGCTCACAAATCCAGTATGACTAAAGCTGAGGTAAAGAAGTGTGTGATCGATAAATTGGTAATTGATGAGTTGCTACCACTTGAAGCCTATAGTTTGTGCGATGGTGATGGAGGTAGCGCATCAATGCTTATGATTAAAAAGATGGAATTAGAGGAGGCAGCAAGACAGAGGGAGTATGAAAGAGAGAATGCTGAAAAACAGAGAGAACATGAAAGAGAGATGAAAGCCCAAGAAAATGCTCAAAAGGAGCAAGATCGATTACAAAAAGAGAAAGATTGAATAAAAAGAGAACAAGAGAGATTACATGAACTTGAAGTGTTGAGACTGAAGGGTGAAGAAAGTGTGAAAGACAGAGAATTAGATGCAAACAAATCTTTCTCGGACCTCGGAAATCAGATAAAATTTATGCCAAAATTTGATGAAACTGATGTTGAGAATTTCTTCAATCTCTTTGAGCGTGTTGCAAACCAGCTTAAATGGCCAAAAGACCAGTGGAGTTTCTTTTACTAAACCGCTTTCATAGGTAAAGCAAAGTTGATTTACGCTAATCTCCCTAGTGATAGCATACCTTATGATAATCTAAACAGACTATCTTGGAGGCTTATGACCAGGTTCCTGAAACTCATAGACAGAATTTCCGTAATCTAAAGAAGGAAGAGAAACAATCCTATCTAGAGTTTGTCAAAGAGAAGGAAAGGCTCTTTAATGCTTGGTTGAGGGCCAGTAAAGTAACTACTTTTGAACAACTCTGTCAGCTGGTTGTGTTAGAAGAAATTCTCCACAAAGTTCCATATTCTTTGAAATTGTATCTACAAGAGAGAGAAGTTACTAATGTAAACAAAGCAGCCACTTTGGCTGAACATTACAGGTTGACTCATGGTGACTCTTTTTTCAGGCAGAAGCAGAAGGGGACTGACTCGCCTAGGAGTATTAGTGTCTCTAGCGGCAGTTTCCGAGGTGGTGGTGGAACTCGTGTAACAGGTGATGGGAATGGTTCTGGTGGCTCCCAGCCATCTACTAGGGTTACTTCTGGGAGCACTGTATCGGGTAAGACTGAACCAGGTAAAACCCCAAACTCATCCAAACCTACTTTGATTTGTGCTTATTGTAAACAAACCGGTCATCACATTAGGGACTGTCCTAAGCTTAAAGGCAGGGAAAGACGCCCAGAACAAGTTCTGGCTACTTCTAGCATTCCTTCTAACTTGCCTGCCAGTGAACCAGCTACTTCTAGTTCTAACCAAACTTCTAAACTGACTGTTTTGAGTGCCTGTCCTAATAACCCCACAGAGCCTCAAGACAGTGTTCTAGCTCGTAGTGACCTTCCTAGCTGTTCTGTTGATCAGTTTCAACCCTTTCGTTCTATAGGAACAGTTTCTTTTACTGACACTTCTACTAAATATCCCATTCAAGTACTTAGGGACACAGGAGCCTCTCATAGCCTCATGTTAACAGGTGTGGTGCCTGATTTGGAAGACTGTTATTTGGCCCAGAGTGTTCTGATCAATGGAGTTAGTGGGTGTATTACTGTTCTCTCTCCCCAATGTTTGCACTCACCTCTCCTTCCTCTCTAAGAGATATCCTTTTGTCCCTAGCCATCACTGCCAACACGCACTCGAACACATACGTCGTAAAGGCCCCCATTTTGCCATCTTCACTGACGGGTCTAAGACTGACTCTGGGGTGGGCCTCGCTGCTGTGTCCTCTACTAAGCTCCTTCAGTTTTCTCTCCCGTGCCAAGCATCTATCTTTACTGCTGAACTTTTAGCTATCCAATCCGCTATTGACATTATACGTGACACCCCTCAACAGCCCTTTATAATTTACAGTGACTCTCGTAGTGCCCTCGAAGCGCTCCGTGCTTATTCGTCCTCCCACGTAATAGTTTTAGCCATAAAACACGCTCTCCACGAGATGAGCCTACGTGGATTCCATGTCCAGTTATGTTGGATTCCTGCTCACATCGTTGTCCGTGGCAATGAAGACGCCAATGCTGCGGCTAAGGATGCTATTTCAATGATCCTTCGCCAGCCCCACCTTCCGTTAGGTGATTGGCTGTCCTTACTCAAGCCTTCTATTCTTTGCACGTGGCAATCTCATTGGGATGCTCTACCTGGCAATAATAAACTCCGTGTATTCAAACCTTCTGTCCGTCCTTGGCCCTCGTCTTCCAGGTCTCACAGGTGTGAGGAAGTTTTACTAACTAGACTTAGGATAGGCCATTCCCGGCTGACTCACGGTTATTTAATGTCCACTCCCCGCACTCCGCCCCCTATCTGCTCCTCCTGTTATTCCCCTCTAACTGTTCGCCACGTCTTTGACTGCCCAGATACTGCCCGTCTGCGTACGGCTTGTTTTGGTACTAAATCATTCACTGACCTTTTATCCGATTCTCCGTCATTTTCCTTCCCCCCCCATCGTCCGTTTTTGCGTCGCCTTAAGCTCCTTTCAGTAATCTGATCTAATCCTTCAGGCCAGACCTATGAGAGTTCCGTATGGAGCTCAGTGGTCTGGTTAATCTGCTCTACATAACTAACTAACTAACTAATTACTGTTCCTCTGGCTAAGGTTTATTTGAATACTGAGTTAGCTAGTGGTTACTTCACTGTAGGAGTTCAAGAGTCACTACCTGTGAAAGGAGTGAACTTTCTGTTAGGGAATGATATTGCAGGTGGAAAAGTTGTACCTGACCCCATTGTAGTTTCGTCTCCCTCATTATGTAATACCACAGAACAGCTGGAAAAGGACTATCCTTATTTGTTCCCTGCTTGTGTAATGACAAGGACCATGGCAGCTCAACAGAATGACAGTAATGATAGCACTAATTCTGTGGATGTTGATCTCTCACCTATTTTCTGATAATGACCCTTCTCAGGTGTTAGCTTCTCCAGAGGAACTAAGTAATGTACCAATTGATTCTAACACTCTTAAAGAAGCCCAAGTAAAAGACTCTGAGTTAGCACCATTCTTTGACAAGGCTGTCGAGGATTCTGAGATAGTGAACTTTCCCAAATGCTTTTATGTGAGGAACGGTATCCTAATGAGAAAATACAGACCTCCTAAAGTACCAGCTAATGAAACTTGGCAAGAATACCACCAAGTGGTTATACCTACTATGTTCAGATCTCGTATCATATCAGTGGGTCATGACCTCAGTGGTGGACATTTAGGTGTTAACAAAACTTATACCAAAATCTCCAAGGACTTCTTCTGGCCTAAAATGAAGCAATCTGTTGCCTACTACTGTAAAACATATCATGGGTGCCAAATGGCTGGAAAACCAAATCAGCCAATAAAACCTGCACCATTAAATCCAATTCCAGTAACAGAGGAACCTTTCAGTAAAGTAATCATTGATTGTGTTGGTCCCTTGCCTAAAACACGCAGTGGAAATGAGTATTTGCTGACGGTTATGTGTTCTACCACTAGGTATCCAGAGGTTTTTCCATTGAGGCGAATAACTTCCAAGAATATCGTGAAAGCCCTTAGTAAATTCTTCACTCAGTATGAAATTCCTCGTATTGTCCAATCTGACCTAGGTAGCAATTTCACTTCCAAACTTTTCAAACAAACTATGGATGAGTTGGGAGTGCGCCAGTACCATTCCACAGCCTGTAGACCAGAGTCCCAAGGTGCATTAGAACGCCTACATCAAACTCTCAAGTCAATTCACTCAACTCGCTGACCCTAGGTCGCTCTACCAGTATGGTATACAGGCTCGCTGTCACTCGCCAGGAGAAAATCGACACCTAAATGGCACAAAAGGTCTTAAAATTGATAACGAAATGGGGCAAAAAGTGTTAAAATCGTCAAACTAATGGGGCGAACGTCTTATAATTTGAAAAAAAATGGGGCTAAGGGCGAGGGAGAATAGTGGCCAGAAAAACGGACCTTCTCCCCTTAAGGGAGTATGCTTGGGTTTTGTTGTGTATACTGTATATATTTATTAATTTATTTTTGAGTTTCCACGCTAGACTTCCATTAAGCTTAGAAAATCACCCCGAGACCCCCATTCAAGAGAAATTTGTACATTTTTCGGTAGAAAATTTTCCCGGCCGCAGGCCGGTTCCTTCTAAAATTAGAGGCTCACTGTCGCTCGCCAGAAAATATTGACAGAATAAAGGGCACTAAAGGTCTTAATTAATATTGACCAAAAAAAATTAGGCGAAAGGTCTCAAAATCTCCAAACTAACGGAACGAAAGTCATAAAACCTCAAAACTAATATGCTAAACATAAGGGAGAAGGGGGTCCATAAAAAGCGATTACCACCCCCTTAAGGTAGGTGTGGTGGTAATGTGCTTGGGTGCAACGCCATGTTAAGGGAGGGTAGTACTCGCTTTGTATGGACCCCTTTCTCCCTCATGTTTAGCATATTAGTTATGAGGTTTTAAGACGTTCGTTCAGTTAGCATGGCGATTTTGAGACCTTTCGCCTCATTTTGTTGTCAATAGTAAGACCTTTCGTGCCCTGTAGGTGTCGATTTTTTAGGTGTCGATTTTTGCCAGGTAGGGCCAATGAACTTGATGATAATCATGACCCCTTAAGGGGAGGCAGACCGTTTTTCTGGACCCCCTTCTCCCTAATGTTTAGCCCCACTAGTTTTAAGATGTTTGCCCCATTAGTTAATCGATTTTAGGACCTTTCGCCGCATTTCGTTGTCAATTTTAAGACCTTTCGTGTCGATTTTTTCCTGGCGAGCGAAAGCGAGCCTGCAATTTTAATAGGAACCGGCCATTGGCCGGGACATTTTTCTACAGAAAAATGTAAAAAAAAAATCTTGAAGGAGGGTCTAGGGGGTGTTTTGCTAAGCTTGATGGAAGTCTAGGGAGGAAACTAACAAAATAGATGAATACACGAATTAATAGACCAAACAAACGGCCAGTGTCCCCTTAACCTCTCATAACTCAAAATGAATGAAAGCAATCGAGCTGGAATTTCTATCATTTGGGATTAGCCCACCAGGAAATAGGTGTGGATATTTACAGTCAGTTTGCTCTAGACCCTTTTGTGTTATGAGAAGTTAAGGGGGTCAAGATTAAGCCGGTATCACACGAGAGTTTTTATAGTCAACATTCAATGATCAACATTTTTCTGGCAACATTTCTGGAATATTTTGCACTGGTATCGGAAACTAGATTGATGGTAGATGAATTTAGGTAACAGAAAAATATTAAATGTTTACTCTATGAGCTGCCAGACCAGTGTTAAGGATTAGTGTTGAGTGAAAAAGCGCTCGTGTGATACCGGCTTTATTGTCAAGTTCGTTGGCGCTACCTATAATTATGAACACTTGGCAATAATATGACGCACAGATATAACAGTATCATATTTTTCCCACGAATTTCAGGCAATAAGGAAGTTGGAGCCGTAAACATCGATATTAAGCAGAAATACAATAATACAGTAGATGTCTAATGGATAAAACATATGTTGAATTTAGTTGTATGTATTTATAAATGTACTACAACCGCATTTTAGCTGGTAATTCTGTTCAATGTAAAAAACTCCAACTTCCTTATAGCCTGAAACTGGCAAGTGGTCAAATTTGACCACTTGCGAGTTTCAGGCTATAAGGAAGTTGAAGCCGTGAACGTCAATATTATAGAAAAATGTAATAATAATGTGGGTTTTTTGATGGATAAAAAGTGTGCTCAATTTGGTTTATATATTTATATCTATATTATTAAATCAGTTCGTGTGTCTGTTTGTCTGTCTGTGTGTTCTTAGTAGGCGGCCGCAGTTTTGGACCTGGGGAGCTGAAACTTTGCATGTGCGTGTCAATTGATCTGGGTCAGGTCATAGAGGGGGCGAGGCCACGATCGGAGGTCGTTTCGAGGCCGAAATTGAAAAAAAAAATAAAAAAATGGCCGTTTGGGGCAGAAGGAGGCCTCCGATCGAAAAGGTGTATGGAACGAAAGTTGTTCGCAGCCCCCCAAAATGGGGGTACAGATGAGGTCAGATCCAAAATCGGAGGTCATTTAGCGGCCGAAATCGAGGTCCCCGTTTAATGAGGCACAGGGAGGTCGAGGCCGGTGATTATGGTAGTAGTAGTATTGTGATGATTGTGGTAGTAGTGATTGATGATGGTGATTATGGTAGTAGAATTTAAACCCGGGCAACGCCGGGTACCCCTGGTAGTATGTATTATGACCGTATTTTAGCTGATAATTCTACTAAACATTGATGGCCACAGCTCCAACTTCCTTATAGACCAAATCTCGCAAGTGGTCAGCGAGTTTCTGGCTATAAGGAAGTTGGAGCCGTAGACATTGATATTTAACAGAAATGCAATAATAATGTAAGTTTTTGATGGATAAATGGTATGTTGAATTAGGTTTTATGTATTTATATATGTATTATGACCGTATTTATATATGTATTATGACCGTATTTATGTATTTATATATGTATTATGACCGTATTTATATATGTATTATGACCGTATTTATGTATTTATATATGTATTATGACCGTATTTATATATGTATTATGACCGTATTTATATATGTATTATGACCGTATTTTAGCTGATAATTCTACTAAATATCGACAGCCACAGCTCCAACTTCCTTATTGACCAAATTTCTTTCTATAAGGAAGTTGGAGTTGTAGACATAGATATTTAACAGAATTACCAGCTAAAATACGGTTGTAGTACATTTATACATACATAAAACCCAATTCAACCTACCATTTATCCATCAGAAATGTACATTATTATTGCATTTCTGTTCTCAGCTCCAACTTCCTTATAGCCTGAAACTCGCAAGTGGTCAATGGAGAAATCAGGTGCCAAAGGATTCAATTTACCATCAGCTGGAATTAACAATACTAGCAAATTACTAAGTTTAAGGGGGGATGGGCCGGTTTTCTGGACCACTTTCTCCCTCATGTTTAGCCCCATTAGTTTTCAGATGTTAAGATGTTTGCCCCATTAGTTAGTCGATTATAAGACCTTTCGCCCCATTTCATCGTCAACATTTAGACCTTTCGTGCTATTTAGGTGTCGATTTTTTCCCTGGCGAACGATAGTGAGCCTGTAATGTTGGAAGAAGCGGCCTTCGGCCGGGGCATTTCTCTACCGAAAAATGTACAAATTAATCTAGAAGGAGGATCTAATGGATGTTTTGTTTTGTTTTAATTTGATGGAGGTCTAGGGAGGAAACTACAAAAATAATGAATACATGCAAAAATCGCCCAAAAAGTGAACCATCCCCCCTTAAAAATAAAGTGAACCATCCCCCCTTAAAAATAAAAACCTTCATGAGGAACTTAAGGCGGTATCACACAAGAGCTTTTATGGTCAACATTCGATGATCAACATTGTTCTGGCAACACTTAGGGATTATATTGCACTGGTATCGGAAACTAGACTGATGATAGATGAATTTAGGTAACAGAAAAATATTAAATGTTGACGCTCATAAGCTGCCAGACCAGTGTTGAGTATAATGTAAAGTGTGTATACTATTAAGGGGACCCACCTCGCATTATTTTCTCTTTCTCTCCATCTCTCTTTGGCTTGTATCTATTCGGCCCCATTCAGCCTACTGTTTTAAAACGCTTACCCCCATCCAGGTGTCAAACGCGAGCCAGGATATATATATTTTTTTTTGACAGCAAGCTAAATTTGTACATTTTTCGATAGAAAAATGTCTCCGGCGAAGCCGGACTTCTCCATACAATGCTGGCTCGCTATCGCTCGCCAGGAAGATATCGACACCTGGATGGGGATAAACGTCTTAAAAAAGTTGGCTGAATGGGGCCGAATGGATACAAGCCAGGGAAAGAGAGAAAAGGAGAGAAAGATTAAAAACAAACGGTGACCTCCCTTAACGAAACTACCACAATCACTACCACCATCATTACTACTATACTATAGGCACCACCAACTAACTTGACAATAATCTTGATCCCTGATCTCTCTGTAACTCAAAAGGGCCTCGAGCAAACGGGCTGTAAATATCCACACCTATTTTCCGGTGGACTCTTCCCAAATGATAGAAACGTCAGCCCGAATGCTTTTACTAATTTCGAGTTATTAGAAGTTAAGGGGTCAAGATTAATGTCAAGTTCACAGGAGCTACTATTACCACAATCATCTCCACCATCACTACTATTACCACAATCATCTCCACCATCACTACTATTACCACAATCATCACCACCATCACCACTATTACCACAATCATCACCACCATCACCACTATTACCACAATCATCACCACCATCACTACTATTACCACAATCATCACCACCATCACCACTATTACCATAATCATCACCACCATCACTACTATTACCACAATCATCACCACCGTCACCACTATTACCACAATCATCACCACCATCACTACTATTACCACAATCATCACCACCATCACTACTATTACCACAATCACCACCATCATCACTACTATTACCACAATCATCACCACCATCACTACTATTACCACAATCATCACCACCATCACTACTATTACCACAATCGCCACCTTCACCACTATTACCACAATCATCACCACCATCACTACTATTACCACAATCATCACCACCATCACTACTATTACCACAATCATCACCACCATCACCACTATTAGCACAATCATCACCACCATCACCACTATTACCACAATCATCACCACCATCACTACTATTACCACAATCATCACCACCATCACCACTATTACCACAATCATCACCACCATCACCACTATTGCCACAATCATCACCACCATCACTACTATTACCACAATCATCACCACCATCACCACTATTACCATAATCATCACCACCATCACTACTATTACCACAATCATCACCACCATCACCACTATTACCACAATCATCACCACCATCACTACTATTACCACAATCATCACCACCATCACTACTATTACCACAATCACCACCATCATCACTACTATTACCACAATCATCACCACCATCACTACTATTACCACAATCATCACCACCATCACTACTATTACCACAATCGCCACCTTCACCACTATTACCACAATCATCACCACCATCACTACTATTACCACAATCATCACCACCATCACTACTATTACCACAATCACCACCATCATCACTACTATTACCACAATCATCACCACCATCACTACTATTACCACAATCATCACCACCATCACTACTATTACCACAATCGCCACCATCACCACTATTACCACAATCATCACCACCATCACTACAATCATCACCACCATCACCACTATTACCACAATCATCACCACCATCACTACTATTACCACAATCATCACCACCATCACTACTATTACCACAATCATCACCACCATCACCACTATTACCACAATCATCACCACCATCACTACTATTACCACAATCATCACCACCATCACTACTATTACCACAATCACCACCTTCACTACTATTACCACAATCATCACTACTATTACCACAATCATCACCACCATCACCACTATTACCACAATCATCACCACCATCACTACTATTACCACAATCATCACCACCATCACTACTATTACCACAATCACCACCATCATCACTACTATTACCACAATCACCACCACCATCACTACTATTACCACAACCATCACCACTATTACCACAATCATCACCACCATCACTACTATTACCACAATCATCACCACCATCACTACTATTACCACAATCACCACCTTCACTACTATTACCACAATCACCACCTTCACTACTATTACCACAATCACCACCATCATCATTACTATTACCACAATCACCACCATCACTACTATTACCACAATCACCACCATCACTACTATTACCACAATCACCACCATCACTTCTACCACCACAATCATCACTACTATTACCACAATCACCATCACTACTATTACCACAATCACCACCATCACTACTATTACCACAATCACCACCATCACTTCTACCACCACAATCATCACTACTATTACCACAATCACCACCATCACTACTATTACCACAATCACCACCATCACTACTATTACCACAATCACCACCATCACTTCTACCACCACAATCATCACTACTATTACCACAATCACCACCATCACTACTATTACCACAATCACCACCATCACTACTTTTACCACAATCACCACCATCACTTCTACCACCACCACCACAATCATCACTACTATTACCACAATCACCACCACCATCACTTTTACCATCACAATCACTACTACAACCACTCAAATCACATCTCTACTATTGCTACAATGGCCATCATCCTTTTCATGCCCACATATCCTTCCTAAGCTGTATAAAATCGTCTAACGATAACCAGAATAAACTGTCAAAATGCGTCATCATCTTTAAAGAGTTAATCCCATTTTAGTTCACATAACCACAATCTGTAATTCTATATTATAGTTCCGTATAATTCCCGGGAGTTGTACAATCGCGCTAATAAGTGATATATCGGCACCATGTAGCCTATGTTTTGATCAATAATTGGTATCGGCAATATTAAGCTTCATTTCTTCATATCGAGTGAAATATACAAACATGTTCCTACACTTCAACATCTGACATACAGTATATTAATACAGCACAGAACAAGCCAAACATAATGACAGCTGGGACATGACTTATTAGCCCGACTGTACATAGTCTACCTGGAATTGTTTAATATGTCTAATTGTATTATATACTTTTGGAAACTTCCACGGCTATCATAAATACTGTTATTAACCCTTTTAGGTATCACACAAAGGGCGCAAATAGAATCCTAGTGCGCGAAAGAGTTCACGTTATACAGTAGTAGTAGAGTTCACAATCAGATAAGTATATTGTTATTGAGTTACGTTATAGTAGTTCACACGAGGATAATAAAATTGTTATTCTACACACCAAAACGATGGAAGGTAAGGTTGTTAGTGCGAGAATTAACGTGGGCCACTCAAAGAAGAGGCCAGATAAAATTAGCATAAGTGTGTTGAAAAGCACATATTTAACCAGGCTCCTGTGTTCTTGTCCGTGTACTCTGAAACCGAAGAAGGTGTGGACACTGGAACTTCCCGACGACTGCTGGGCTCAAGATCAAGATGGAGGTTGGACTGGGGCATTGGCATCAGTCAGCTTCGATCCCGCGTTATGCCAGAGAGAAGAAGCAGATGGTGGTATAGCAGTGGAGATCCGGTGGAAGTAGAAGGGTTCAAGGCTGGGCAGAGAGATTATACCCTTAGATGACTTATGTGGCTATTTGGAAACTGAGGGTAGGGTGGTCTGCAACAGTGGGGCATTGAGTTTTGAGCTGACTGTAAGTTTATCTCGGAAACACAGTGTGGAGGACAAGGAAGGAAGTGTGGAGGAGGAGGAAGGACGTGTGGAGAAGGAGGGAGAAAGAGTGGAGGAGGAGGAAGGAAGAGTGGAGGAGGAGGAAGGAAGTGCGGAGGAGGAGGAAGGAAGAGTGGAGGAGGAGGAGGAAGGAAGTGTGGAGGAGGAGGAAGGAAGAGTGGAGGAGGAGGAGGAAGGAAGAGTGGAGGACAAGGAGGGAGAAAGAGTGGAGGAGGAGGAGGAAAGACGTGTGGAGAAGGAGGGAGAAAGAGTGAAGGAGGAGGAAGGAAGTGTGGAGGAGGAAGGAAGTGTGGAGGAGGAAAAAAGAGTGGAGGAGAAAGAGGAAGGAAGAGTGGAGGAGAAAGAGGAAGAAAGAGTGGAGGAGGAGGAGGAAGGAAGTGTGGAGGAGGAGGAAGGAAGAGTGGAGGAGAAAGAGGAAGGAAGCGTGGAGGAGGGAGAAATTGTGGAGGAGAAAGAGGAAGGAAGAGTGGAGGAGAAAGAGGAAGGAAGAGTGGAGGAGAAAGAGGAAGGAAGAGTGGAGGAGAAAGAGGAAGAGCACAGTGTGGAGGACAAGGAGGGAGAAAGAGTGGAGGAGGAGGAAGGAAGAGTGGAGGAGGAGGAGGAAGGAAGTGTGGAGGAGGAGGAAGGAAGAGTGGAGGAGAAAGAGGAAGGAAGAGTGGAGGAGGAAGGAAGTGTGGAGGAGGAGGAAGGAAGTGTGGAGGAGAAAGAGGAAAGAAGTGTGGAGGAGGAGGAAGGACGTGTGGAGAAGGAGGGAGAAAGAGTGAAGGAGGAGGAGGAAGGAAGTGCGGAGGAGGAGGAAGGAAGTGTGGAGGAGGAGGAAGGAAGAGTGGAGGATAAAGAGGAAGGAAGTGTGGAGGAGGGAACAATTGTGGAGGAGGAAGAGGAAGGAAGAGTGGAGGAGAAAGAGGAAGAAAGAGTGGAGGAGGAGGAGGAAGAAAGAGTGGAGGAGGAAGGAAGAGTGGAGGAGAAAGAGGAAGAAAGAGTGGAGGAGGAGGATGAAGGAAGATTGGAGGAGAAAGAGGAAGGAAGAGTGGAGGAGAAAGAGGAAGAAAGAGTGGAGGAGGAGGAGGAAGAAGAAGAAAGTGTGAAGGAGGAAACCGAAATTCGGGATATGGATATCGACATTCCTTTCGAAATTGATAAAGATATATATACAATCAAGATCAACGTTGAAAAAGAACAAAATATGGATACGGAAATATACGGAGAAGATGAGCATGACGCCAGGGAAACTGAAAAATGTAGTAAACCATAGTCAGTTAATGATAAAGAGACTGACCAACAGTCTCGTGGATCAAATCTGCATACTAGAAACCGTTCAGTTGATTCGAAAGACAAAAAATATATTCTACCACCAAGCTTTACGAGCCATCATGCCTTTCTCCCCAAAGAATTTATTTTTGAACTAAACTTAAATTTTGCTCCATCTCATCCCCTCAGGAACTTTGATAGTGAGATTGAGATAATAGAGGACAGTGGTAAGGCCTGTGTTATTATGATTTTGATACAGTGTTTAAGCAACACCGACTGGAGTGCAGCAAAATTGTGGAGTAGTGTTGAATCCGCCACTGAAGCCATACCTTCCATTCCCTCTCCAGTCGACGGATGCATTAGAATCGGGTTCACCTTTTTCGATAGTTGGGGCTTTTATCCAGTTGAAGACAGAGGGCAGTATCTCTTCGATAAGTGTGAAGCACGTAAGTTGCTTTATAGTTACAGACTCGGGAGATTACAAACCCAGCGAAGGGATACCATGGGAGAAGGGCAGACCGTTATGACTGTGCTTTTTCGAACTAAGGGGCAGTGGATGGCGCATGCTGGAGTACAATGTCTTCAGCGCATAGCTGATTCAGGTAGTGATGGTGTACTTATTACTATAGGCTATGTCGAACCTGACGAGCTACTATACAGGTTGGCAAAGAAAATTCAAGAGCAGCATAAAAAGCAGAATATCGTTTTAGACATCATTAATCTATATACCGAAAGGGATAATTTTGACTACACGAAGAGAGTGGCCGTCATAAAACGGGAGTATACTGAAACCATAACAAAGTTCAAAGCAATGGCAGGCATCACGTTGAAAAAATTAATGTTGGAAAGAGTACGCATTAAGATGTTCAATATGGAGGCCACCGTGCTCCTCAGCGATGGACTCCAACTCTCTTCAATGGCATGTGAGGGAGGCACCATCAAACTACTACAGAAAATGCTCGGAAGTGTGAATGCGTTAAGAGTGACAGTGCCTGTGGTCCATTATGGGAATATAAACAAAGCTCTCTTGCATATCATCACCTCACCTTAGACCAGACACAGGGCTCCCCAAGCCTGCAAGATAAACTGTCAGTACCGCACCAACGCAGGAATACTACTCCGCCTCAGCCACATCACTTGCTGGAAACATACCAAAAATGGTATAATAAGTGTGATGAAGGAATCCAAGGAAATCATGCGAACCGGCTTTTCAGCGGAGAAGAACTGGATGCGCAATTGTGGAGGATGGTTAAATTACTGCTGCAATGGTACATTTTGGTTAATTATCCTTTCTTTAACTGTCTTCGTGGTGTGGTGCATAAGGTGTTGATTTTCGGTGTGAGCGTCCTGGATTCGAGTCCACGGACTGCCACATGTGTTTGTAAATTTCATTAATCGATTTTGGGAGTATGGTTGGTTGTTGGAAGGAGCATAATAATATCATATATATTTTGTCTTAGATTTTTATAGAGTATACAAAGAAATATAGGAAAGGAGAGACAGAAACGAGTGAGGTACGTGGAGAGTAAGGGTGGTGAAGAGAGTAGTGAAGGAAAGTAAGAGAAGAGTAGATGAGGAATTTGGAAGGAATCTGAGTGTAAAATGGAGGGAGAGTAAGAAACTGTTCTGGAAAGAAGTCAAGAAAGTTTGGGAAGGTAGCAAGGGAAACAGTAAGGGTGTGAAAGATAAGAATGGGAGAATGCTAGTCGAGAAGCAAGAGAGAGTCGAAAGATGGAGGGAGTACTTCAGTGAGTTGCTAAATGTAAGGAATGAAGAGCCAGCAAACATAGCTGGATATGGTATGGGAGGGAGAAGAAGAGAAGTAGTGGAGGAGGAGGTTGGGATCAGGAGGTCATAAGTGTAGGAAGCCATGAAAAGAGTGAAGTTGGGGAAAGCACCAGGAACAGATGGAGTGTGTGGGGAAATGTTGAGGTATGGTGGTGAGATAGTGATAGAATGGGTATGGAAAATGTGAAAACTAGCATGGGAGAAGCGGAGTGCACCCGATGACTGGAAGACTGGCATAATAGTCCCCCTATATAAGGGCAAAGGGGAAAGAGGAGTGTGTGGTAACCACCGAGGAATATGTCTTCTAAGCGTAGTAGGGAAGGTATACAGTAGGGTAGTGATTGAGAGAGTGAGAATGAGAACGGAGAAATGGATAGGCGACGAGCAGGGAGGTTTTAGGAAGGGAAGAGGATGTGTAGATCAGATTTTTACCCTGAATTGTGTTGTGGAGAAGTATCTGGAGAAGAAACAAAAGGTGTATGTTGCCTTTATGGACTTGGAGAAGGCCTATGACAGAGTGGATAGAGAAGGTTTGTGGAAAGTACTTAGAATATACGGAGTAGAGGGCAAGTTGCTGAAAGCAGTGAAGGGCATGTATGAGGGTGCAAAGGCGGCAGTATGTGTGGAGAGTGAGCAGAGCGAGTTCTTTGACCTGAATGTTGGTTTGAAACAGGGGGTGTGTGATGTCCCCGTGGTTGTTTACTGTATATATGGATGGAGTCATGAAAGAAATACTATCAAGAGCAGTGGATGTTGGTGTATCACTGAAAAGGGAGGGAATTGAGTGGAAGCTACCTATACTGCTGTTTGCAGATGATACAGTTCTGATGAGTGATAATGAATGGGAGTTGCAGGGTCTGGTAAATGAGTTTGGAACAGTGTGCGAAAAACGGAATTTGAAGGTAAATGCGGGGAAGAGCAAGGTTATGGTCTTCGAAAGGGTGGAAGTCACAGAGTGTGAGGTGAAGCTGAACGGTCAGGCTATGGAGATCGTCAACTCTTTTAAGTATCTGGGCAGTGTGTTGAGTAAAGATGGGACTATGAATGAAGAAGTGCGGGAGAGGGTACAACAGGGGAAGAGGGTTGTAGGAACGCTAAAAGCAGTAACAAGAAATAGGGTGGTCAGTATGGAAGTGAAGAAGTCCTTGCATGACAGTGTGGTAATCCCGACACTGACTTACGGAAGCGAAGCATGGACGTTGGTTGAGAGACTCAGACCAAGAGTGAGAGCAGTGGAAATGAATTACTTAAGGAGTGCGTGCGGAGTTACGTGGTGGGATAGACAGACTAATGAGGAAGTAAGAAGGAGGTGTGGTGTGGAGGTAGATGTGCTGGAAAGTGTGAAAAGGAACAACTTGAGATGGTTCGGCCATATGGAACGTATGGAAAGCGAGAGAATGACTAAGAGGGTGTACGAGAGTGAGGTGGAGGGACAGAGAGGGAGAGGTAGACCGAATGAGAGGTGGAAGGATGGAGTGAGGAAGTACATGAACGAAGGCGGTGCTGGTTGGGGGGAGGGGCGTCGACTGACTGGGGACAGAGGTGCATGGGGGCGGTTTGTTCGTGGCCACTCCTTCGGGGATCACGGCGTCAGGCAATAGTAAGGTACTCCAGGGAGGAGGAAAGTGTGAGAGGGGAGGTGTGTGTGTGTGTGTGTATGTGTTGGGGAGGGTGGGACATACTACATATAAATAAGTTGTGGCCAGCGATAGTACTGAAGATAAATATGGTAAAAAAAAAAAAAAAAAAAAAAAAAAAAAAAAAATCTTAAAAAGGGAAAGTTTGAATTTCAACGCAAGTCTACAGATATCGGCAGTATCGCTTCATCGTACCTGACACAACATATCAATAAGTAGGGAAGGAAACTGTATACGTGCAATGAATGAATGAATGAATGAATATAGAAAAGGTGGGTGAGGGTGAAAGAAGGGAAGTTTTTATTGGTGTAGTAAGAGAGAAAGTGAAAAAGTAGGAGCATAAAGAGTGTCGGGGCTTGACCCAACTTGCGTGAGTTGTTGATTTTAGTTTGGGGGTTTAGGGGAGGCACTGTTGGTATTGAGACACATTTTCCGAGAGCCTCAGTATGGCACGTCAAGAAGGCTTGGAGATAAAAATGGGTGGTAAGGCAAAAGATAATTAATTTTGGGTGGTAAAAGTTAATTTGGTGAAGTGAGATTCAGAAGCTCTGATCGGTCAAAAGTGGCATGGAGGCTGGGCTGTGGACGAGCCGGCATACCCCACCGCCTCTACCAGTCTGGACGAATCAGATGAGTCTGGGTGAATTGAATATAAGATTTGGTAATGGAGAATGTTTTAATGATGGTCTGGCAATTTTGGATGGTAAGGGTCTAAAGTGGGGCAGCAAGGCATGGTTGTCAACTGCAGTCTAGAGAAGATTACACTGTCTTATGAAGAGCTTAAAGATCAAGATTCAATTAAGTTTAGTAGCAAAACAATATTCAGAAGGAAGATACTAGTAGTCCTCCGGGATGGATATGCCGCATATCCGAAGGTACTTAATTGTAGATCAAACCATTAGCAAAGAATATTGAGGACAATTATGTTGCTTACATATGCAAGGGTCATGTATATTGGCTTACAAAAGGATATGAATTGGCACTTAACAGATTATTTAAATAAAAGCTGTGTTAGAGGCTCAGAGGGATATGTATATACTGTACATTGTCAATCTATTAAATGAGAATAGCAGTGATAAGTAAAGAAATACTGACTGATATTATAAGTGTGACATGATCAATGAAAATATGAAATCGTGTAGAGGGCGTTACAAAGGGTTACAAAGGGTTTAAGTGTGACCTTGTAAGAAAGAAGAGATGTGTGGAGGGCAAGGGGTGCATACTTATAAGGTTCATGTTCATGTTTACAGTACATATTATTGTGGGGGGGCAAAGTTCTTGTGTTTTTTTAGTATGTTATTGATTACGTTATTCTTTAGCATGTATATTGCTTGATCCTCAATTGTGGTTAACTGATTATTCCTGTATTCCCTAATCATTGGGCATTCCAGGATATAGTGCTCGAGAGAGTGTTTGTTGGGAGCTCTGCAAACCCTACATTGCCTGTGCTCTTCTTCTACCTGCCAATTCAGCTGCCATGGATAACAATAGCCAAGCCTTATTCTTGCATGTACTGAGTCTACCCACCTACTCGTTGTACGTTTACCATAGGTGTATTTGGTCGTAAATGCTACTTTATTGTAGTAGTTTATAGATCGGCTGGTATTATGATGTCTAGCTCCTTCATCCACTCTTTCTTCTTGTGTCTTTTTAATTATAGTTCTCATTTGTTTCAATGACAGTTCAAGAATATGATCAGGTTCTTCTTTCTCTGAGGCCTCCTTGGCAAGCTTATCTGCCCTTTCATTGCCTGGGATGCCTACATGTGAAGGAATCCAGGCAAATTTGACCCCTAGCCCCTTCTCCCCTACACATTTTATCCCCCGTCTGATATCTTGTACAAGGAAAGGATAGGTGGGTTGGGGGCTAGAGATAGCTTCCAAGGCCGCCCTGCTGTCAGATAGGATAAGAATATTCTTTCCCCTTCGAAAGATACTCCCAATTCCCATCGCTATTGCCACCAGCTCAGTTTGAGTGGAGGAGGCCCAGGCCTGTAGCCTGGATAGTTCATCGTCTTCCTGAGAAAAGTTGCCACCACTCATAATAGTGATGGCAGCTCCTGCCCTCCCAGTTACGGTGTTAAGTGAGCCGTCACAGTATACCTGATCAGTGTTCTCATCTGTCATATCTTCTATTAGTGACATAAAGTTTGTCTTCAGAGCGTAGGACGGGATCTCAGACTTTTTTGTGTCGAGTTGTGTCACTATAATCTCAATAGTGGCCTCTTCCCAGGGCGGAAGGGGGACACTCAATTGCCGGTCATCTGGATGGTAGTCTGTAAGCTGGGTGGGTGGGGTGGGGTCAGTCAGTTGCCAGTCACCGATATAGTCTGTAAGCTGGTAGTCAAGAATGTCAGCAGCAGTTACATGTGGCCAGTCCCTACCTTTTAAGTCATCTATTCTAAGTAGCTCCATTAGTGCAGTCTTAGGTCGTGTTTCTCTGTCGTCTCTCAGTGTTCGTATGCCTATTATCATATTTGTTTCTTTTATTCTATCAGTGATGGACGATAGATTTAACTCATATCTAAGATTTTTTACCTTGACATTTCTCGGACATCCAAAAATAAGTCTCATGGCCTCATTTTGCAGTTTGTCAAGTTTTTCGATCTGATTAGCAGGTAGACAGGAGAGAGCAGGTGCATGGTAGTCAATTACTGATCTAATATAGGCAATGTACATGGTCCTGAGGATAGTGATGGAGGCACCCAAGCCTTTCCATGACATTACTTTAAGGGGCCTTAGTCGTCTTTTACAGGTGGTCATTACATGATTAAATTCAGCATTATTACCCTGTAGTCCCCCAACATACACTCCCAGATATTTATAATAGTCTACCCTCTCCAGTACATTACCATGAAGATGTAGAGGCTTGTTACGATTCCAACCTTTTGTTATGGCTTTTGTTTTGTTTGTTGATATTACCAGGCCTAATTGGTCACAAGCTTCTCCTACCAAGTCTAGGGCACGTTGCATGTCCCTGTGACTATCGGCCTGGATCAAAATATCATCAGCATAGCTTTCACAGATCACTCCTCTGGGAAATTTGAGTCTAACAATAATGTGCATTAATATGTTGAATAGTATTGGACTTAATACTCCCCCCTGTGGTGTACCCAGCTCAAGCTTACGTACTTCAGACTTTTTACCTTGAAAGACGACATATGCACTTCTATTGCTGAGGTATTCCTTGATCCAGCCCAATAGTTTACCTTTTACACCCATTTTCGCCAACTCGCAAAGTATTACATCCCTGTTTGCTACATCAAATGCACCCTTTAAATCTAAAAATACAGTAAAGTTACACCTATGGTTAGAGAGATATGATGTGATACAGGACATTGTACTTCTGCCTTTGATGTAGCCATTCAAATGCGGGCTCAATTGTGACTCTATTTTGTGCAGTAGCCTATTAAGGACAATCCTTTCAATTGTCTTGCAATAACAAGAAAGAAGTGATATAGGTCTCATGGCTGTAACAGAACCAGCCTTGGGTACAGGAATTATGACAGCTCTTTTCCAGTCAGGAGGGATGACACTGTTGCGATAGCTAAGGTTAAAGAAATCCAGCAATGGATTGCCTGCAACCTCTGTCATTGCACGTAGAATGGGATATGTTATCCCATCCTCCCCTGGGGCACTACTTTTGTTGTTGGATAGGGCTCTTTGGAGCTCGTAAGTGTTTATATCTTTACACGAGTCATCCTTAATGGCTATTGCTTCGTCTACTTGTTGGCGAAAATCCGGCAGGTTGGGTCCTAGCTTATTCCTAACTCTGAGAGGCAGATTACTGTAGGTGGAGGCAGAGGCCCATTCATCCATAAGGGTTTGAGCATATTCCTGAGGGTGGGGATGTGCTGCAGCTTGGTTAGTTTTCCCCCTTGCAATATTTATTTTCCTCCACACAACACTGATGGATGTATCTTTATTTGTGTGATTTAAAAAGTCTAACCAGAATTTCTCCCTTGCTTTAATTTTAGCCTGATGGGCCCTTTGACCACAGATTTTTATATTTTCAAAGTTTTCACCAGTTTTATTACCCTTCCAAATTTGTGTAGCAGTTTTTAACAAATTGGTGGTATCTTGTACCTCTTTATCATCCCTGTACCACCTTTGCCAGATTCCACCCTTGGCATTTGAACGGTATTTGTTTCCCTATTATTTTTGTTTTTTTTCTTGTTTGATTGCTGTTTGTTTGTTGTCTTTTTATGAGAGATTTGCTGTTCAGCATATCTTGTTAGATCTTGATAGAAAGTGTTTATTGAGTTAGTCTCAGGATATGACTCAAACCACTTACTCATTCCCTCCACAAATTCTTTGGTATGCTGTGGTAGGAGTTGGAGCCTCTTCCTCCCCCCATCAACCCGCCTCTTTTTAACATCTAGCTTAGTTAATAGTGCAAAGTGATCAGATAATAGTAAGTCCTGCTTGTGAACAGAACAGGTACGATATGGCTCGTTATACAGACAAACATAATCTAGCCTGCCACCTAGGACATGCGCTGACTCCGGCTGTCCTATTAGTCTTACCTCATTACAGGAGTTTATATAATTTAACCATCGTTGACCATTAACATTAGTATTATTCCTACCTTCATGCGAGGACAGAGCTCTATGGTGAGCATTTAGGTCGCCCATCAATAGAGTCTGTTCTTCATATAGCAGGTCAGGAAATTCTTGTGTATCGAGTGAGTTGCAACCTACATATATGTTGATTATATTAAGTTGGTAATCATCAAGGTATAACTTTAAAGATATATTTTCAGTGTCCCTACCAAAAGAACAATAAAACCTCTTTACAGGTATAGTCTTTTTTACATACGTAATCAAACCCCTGGCAGATGTTTCAGTGCAGTTGCGTACATGGGCAATATAATTTCCAAATCTAGGGCGAAATGTTTCATTAGCCCTGGTTTCTTGGAGACATATTACATCCACGTCATGCAACATTGCAAAATGCTGAAGCTCTACAAAGCGTTGGTTAATGCCATTGATATTCCAACATAACACCTTTAGGCCTGTATCACAATTTCCTGTGTTATTCATTATCACTACCTACTTGGGTTTCTTCAACACTAGCTGTCTCTACCGAGTCTACCATACCCTCAATTACTTTGGCTGTCTCTTTCATTGTTGAAACAGCAGAGAGGAGGCGCATACCATCCCTTTCTGAAAGTTTTTCTAGTTTTTCCCTTATTGATTTAACCGTGACCTTTCTTGGCAAGGCATGGGAAACATTGTTTAAAACATCGTCTCTTACTAATGGAAGTTCAGTTTGTTCCCCTCTAACACTGTGATATTCCCCCTGCTTACAGTTTGTAATATTACTCGCATTGTCACTATTGTTCTCCGCCTGGTTATTGTTCATTTTGTTGGCTACACATGCGAGTACCAATTTCATCGCCTCATTTATTTGTGCTCTCATCATCTCACCTAATTGTGCTTGGAACTCAAGTTGCTGCTCCATGAGCCGTTGCAGTTGCTGTTGTTGTTGATCCGCCACAGACCTGAGGTGAGCCAGGGTAATTTGTATGGCGTGTGTTAAACTGTTTTGATACCACGTAAGGATATGTAAGGCCTCATAGTCTCCGGACTGCCACATGTGTTTGTTAATTTCATTAATCGAGCATAGAAGTGGAGTTGGTTGGTGGAGAGAACATAATAACAAAGTGTTCAACATTGAATATCGATTCTTCTAAATTGTGACTAAAATATCCTCTACATATATTCAGACCAAGATATCCAAGAGTGAAAGTGTTCGGCGACCCTCTGACGGGACCCAGGATCAAACCCAAGTCGGACACTTTCATTTAATATGCTAGCTTGGTCTTTTATTATTATTATTATTATTATTATTATTATTATGATAATAATGCCAGTGATGTATTGTAATGCTTTCTGCACATACTGTAGTAGTGTAGGGAACTACTATTAAGGAAATTCCTATTGCCAAATGTTTACCATTGCATAGTATATATATATATATATATATATATATATATATATATAAGTGTCGGTGTGCCATGTATGATAAATCAGTGTGTAATAGTTAGTCTTCAATCAGTCCAGCTGCATAACATATAATCATAGGTCTCTCTCTCTCTCTCTCTCTCTCTCTCTCTCACACAGATCATGTTATAATTGCAATAACTTATACAATACCGGTATTGCAATATATATGAAAACACTAATAAATGAACAGTATATGGTAATAACCAGATATTCATTATTAATTACCAACGACACCCATGATACAAAGCATGTTGCAGTTATAATGAGAGGCTATTGAGCATTTTTACAGTACTTTCCATGCAATATCAACAACTAGCGTACCATATTGAGTGGCTAGTACACGGCAAGACTATAGCAATTATCACCAACAACTTTATGGTTTGTCTATTTTGCTACATAATGTGGGACGGTTACTTTTAGCTATAATTATAAATTTTTCTGACAGCTAAGTCACGAATTTAGTAGCTTGCAAACTATTTTGTGTACGGTTGTTATCAGTCTATATTTGATACAGTTTTTAAAAACAAATATATTCTTAATTTTAATATAATTTATTTGTTCTGTATAGAAACAAGGGTATTTCTTCAGAAAAATTAGAACTTCTACAACTCAGGTAGTTAAGCCTATTTAAACCACGGCTGGTCTTTTATGGACCCCCCTCTTGTATCCTCGTTATTTTGGGATTTTAAGATGATTCAAACCAACAGTTTGCCAATTATATGGCGTATCTTCCCAATGTGGCGTATCTTCCCAATGTGGCGTATATTTTTTTTCTTGGCAAGCGAGTACAAGCCTGCATTTTACGAAAAAGTGGCATTTGGCCGAAATATTTTTCTACCAAGGAATCTAATCATTTGGTAGAAAGTATGGGGGATATTTTATAGCTTATTACAGGTCTGGAAAGGTGGGTTTGTCTGGGGAGTAGAACTAGAGGTAAATAGCTGGATAATGAAAACAAACAATATTTAAACCCTTATCGATCCGTATTACAAATAAACATCACAATAACCCCTCAAACCTCGGATCAGCTAACGTTAAAACAACCACATTGATATTTATCTAAATTCGTACAGGTTATTCATGAGCCAATAAAAACATGATGCGGGGAAACAAACTTAAGGGGGGTCACCTGTTTTTGTTCTGTCCTTTTCTATCTTTCTATGGCTTGTATCCATTTGGCCCCATTCAGCCTACTGTTTTAAGACGTTTATCCCCATCCAGGTGCCAATATTTTACTGGTGAGCGGTAGCGAGCCAGCATATTTATAATTTTTGTTTGACAGCAGGCTAAATTTGTACATTTTTCGATAGAAAATTTCTCCGGCGAAGCCGGATTTCTTCATATAATGCTGGCTCGCTATCGCTCGCCAGGAAGAAATCGACACCTAGATGGGGATAAACGTCTTAAAATAGTTGGCTGAATGGGGCCAATGGATACAAGCCAGAGAAAGAGAGAAAAGGACAGAAATAAAAAAAAGCAGGTCACCCCCCTTAATAAGGTATTGGTGTAGTTTTCAAATTATATGGATTAAGACACTTATAATGAATTATAACATTGTGATTATTTATGTGTTATATTAGTAACCTTATTTTGTATTTACTAGACTATTTCCATTCTAGTATATTTGTATTACTTATATTTATTATTTATGTTGAATCGTAAGCCTTATATATACTATACTGTATATGAGGACCGATTATGATTTATGATTATAACGTCGCATAACAACAACAACTACTACTACTACTACTAGTACTACTACTACTACTACTACTTATGTACTACTACTACTAGTACTACTACTACTACTACTACTACTACTTTTTTTTTTTTTTTTTTTTTAACCACTCAGTCTGTGCATCCCCTCTTTGGACCCTAGACTAGGTCAGAATAGTCATCAAAGCGCCTGACTTTGTTGTCATTCAGCTACTTCCTATTCCGAGGTAAGCACTCAGACTCATCATCGTGGATTACTACTACTACATTGATTTTTATTTAATATTTTTCATACATTTCATGTTACTACTACTACCATCACCACCTCCACCATCACCACCACCACTACCTTATATTTAATATTGTACACATACTAAATTTCACAAGCATAGTACTTATGTACTACTACTTCTACTAATAATAATACATACAATAATAATAATACGAATAATAATAATAATAATAATAATAATAATAAGTGGAAGAACAACGATGATACTATCAACGACATTAATGATAGAAGAAAAAATATATATATATACTGTATATTTACAGTATATATATAAATATACCAACACATCAACCTGTAGATGAGCAGACCACACTATGACCAAATAATTATCATAACAGTTGTCCTCATTATCATTCCCGCGTGGCTCCAGCCGTAATTAGTGTCCAGGGGTCGGTGCTCCTGACATAATTAACACAACACACAACACTATGATGTCCTGCTTACTGGTTAGCATGCACACCGGAGAGAGATAGATAGATAGATAGATAGATAGATAGATAGAGATAGAGAGAGAAAGAGAGAGAGAGAGAGAGTGTGTAAGAGAGAGAAAAACATTTCATAGATAAACATAGATACACTGTCCACACACATCATACGATCCAACCAAGGTGGTTATGACTTAATACTAATAGAGATAGCAGAACCCCGACTACAGAAAAGTGGAAGCAAAGGATACCGAATAAGAAAAAAAAAAGGAGGGGCGCGGATAAGGTTAATTGTAGACTAGGAGAATTTCAAGTATAGTTTGATTAAGTTTGAATTGATTAGATATAGATTTGACTATAGGTTAACATAGAAATTCTAGATTTGATTGGTTAGCATAGTTAGGCTAGCTTAGAGCAAGTTATGTGTAGATGAATCGACTTTAACATTATTAGGGAAAACAACGTATGGTAAAAAAAAAATATATATATATATATATATAAAACATGCAAGCACGCGTATATGCAGATGACATGTACTGTATACAAATAAGTGCAAAGCCTAATTGTCCAAAGCCTAATGATGATAAAATAATGATGCCGTGTGCGGAACCTTTCGTAAATTATTTGTCACACCGATAATTGACTTAGCCAACATTACGTGAATGTAATTAACTCGGTAATTCTTTCCACACGCTGCCATTGCCAGCTATTACATTATGTAGAGATGATGCTAGACGGTTTATTTATCTTCTAAAGTTTCTCTACTTTTTATTTAATACAAAATAAACTGTCTTCTGGAGCGCCAGTTATACGTTCTTTATTAGCAAATGTTCCCAACAATTCGGAAAGTGAACATGTTGATGTTTATTTATTATAATTCGTGTAATTTCATTCCTCGAGCTTTTAGCAGGTGCAGGTAAAAACATATTACGAGTATCGAGTATCGTCCAGCCTTTTTGTTTATAACATTATTTAATATATTCACACTATTTCCGTGGGTTTTTTAGTTCGTCCTTTCTTTACTCTTTCTTTCTAAAAAAAATCATTGGCCATGGAATGAAACAAAAGTAATATATAATTACAATGTATCGGTAGTGATAAAGAATTTTGCCAAAGCTTGCATGATCTGCATTTACTATACCCCGTTCACTATAGGTAGACCAGAAATCCCAACCCCAACCTATTTTAACTCATAAAGGACTTAAAAGGGGAGGCTAACTCAGCTTGTGGATCCAGCATTGTGTTAACGTTCATAGTGGTTGATGCCAATGGTATAAGGAATATATGATGCAATTTTCATCACCCTATGTGCATGCGTGCGCAAAATTTGGTTTATAATACAAAACAGTACAAAAGTATTGTATTTTCCAAGATAAATTTCATTTTTTTTTATGAATTAGCCTTCATATAATACCTTCAAATTTGTCATTTGTTTGCCCACATTCATCATACAAGCTGTGGATTTTTTTGTTGAATAGAAGGTATAGCTATTGCGGACCTAAATAAAAAATTGCCAATGAATGTAATTTGGGTTGTAACACACATCCCCTTTTGCAAAATTTTCTTATATACCTATATAACATATGTCTGCAAAGTGGGGAGGATTTGGAGCAATATTCAATGGAGTTAATTATTTTACAAGGTGAAAATATTTGTATCGCAAGTATACAACATAACACATTTAGTTGGTTTAACCAGTAGATTATAACCAAATATACTTTAGTTAGCCATACAAAATGTCGAAAATGGCGTTCTCTCTCATTACAGCACTAAAAGAAAACAGGATCCCAAGAATTTCTATAGAACTATTATCTATTTATTGTGTGGTTAGAATTGGTTCTGTGTATTTTGAGAGTAAGAGGGCATATTTTTGGGGGAGGTGAGTGGGGGTTATGGATGTCAGATGGGTATATTTGTTGGGTACGATTTTACCTATAGGCTAGGACACGCATTTGAAAGGTACCACCAAGGATTTAATACATATTTGTTTTCGGTTTCCACATATCCAACACAAAGCTACAAATTTTTCTGGTCCGGTAATAGTATTGAAAACGATATAATAACTTTTTAAATTTGGTTTTCGACGAGAATAAAACAGCGCGTTTGTGCCGAAAATCGGGAGTTCGTCGTCGCTTCCGATCGTCGGTTTGCTCGACGCATGACAATATTAACCTAACCTAGCCTGGGCCCCACTGCTCTAAATAATGATGTAGAAGACATAAAAGCACTAAAAAGTACTGCGGGAGAGCGAAAACCACCTCCACACTCTGCCATTTTAAGTCGACCGTCAAGGCGGGAAGTAACTTCGAGCATAAAGTAAACAAAGTAACGCTACTTCCATGAACGCAAAAGAGTTCTCTATATATTTCATCTCATATTATTAATATTAAAGTGTCCCCATTGTTTTTTAAGTGTTTCGTACACCAGAAAAGGGTGTAGCTTTGTGTTGGATGCGTGGAAACCGAAAACAAAAATGTATTAACCCACTGAGCCCCAGCGACGCAGCGTTTGCGTCAGCAATGTATGTAACGCTAAATCCCAGCGACGCAACAGTTGCGTCAGTGTTACTCCGGTCCCAATTACTTCGGTCCTATGGCACCTAGAGGGCTCAGATTTGTATGAGAACTGTGTAAGTATCCCATGCACCCATGCTGATGGTTGAAAACTCTCAAAGTCCAACCGCGTGTGAGTGAGCACGCAAAAACATGTTTTTTGGTGGAAATTGCCTTCAATTTTTTACTCTTCTAAAATCCGTTTTCGGGGGCTCCATAGGACCATTTTTTGAGCTTGTTGATCGGTTTTTCGTGGTTTTTCCTTCATTCCTAACCCATTCGCTATTGTTTCTGGAAAAAAGTCTTTTTTCAAAACCGGCTGGTCCCTGGTGGTACATTTATTAATAACTAGCTGGGGCTCAGTGGGTTAAATCCTTGGTGGTACCTGTCAAATGCGTGTCCTATAGGTAAAATCGTACCGTTAGTTGTTTAGCATTGTCTTGGTGTTCTATGGGAAGGATTTTATAGCCTAAAAACGAATAATTATACTGTATAAAGGTTCAGTGGTTCAGTAAATAGGGGGGGGGGGGGAGATGGTGGATGGTGTTATTTCCTCTTCCCTTACATTTCCCTATTCCATAGGAAGGATTTTAGTACCCCCCCCCCAAAAAAAAAAAAAAATGCATGATCTGAATCTTTCAGGGCCCTCCAAGGTGGAGCCGGGAACGCCAACTTCATTTCCGTACCGATTCTATCCACACTATCTTAGCTATTTCACCTTCGTTTACCTTCTCCCCTATCCGCCAGTACCTGACAGCGATTAATTTATGTCATGAAATCTGATTGACGTCTTTCATATACAGTACCACCTTTATTTACGTTACAATTCTAACCACTATCTCCTCGCACTTTCGTCAAAGTTTACCTTCTTCCCTATTCACCGGTTCTTAAAGGCGCTTGATTTCTCTCATGGAATCTGACTGTTGTCCTTCATATATCGCCTTCTACTCCCTTCCGTCATCTTTCCCTTCACCAGCCTTATGAGGGCTCCGGCCCAGTAGGCTGACAAATTACATCTTTCTCTCTCTCCCTCCAAGGTGGAGCCTCCCCGTAATAGTGCTGTTATTTCTAGCAGTTGGAAAATTCAACCAGGAATTAGGTGTGGAAAATGATGGCCAATTTGCTCCAGCCTTTCCTCAGTTATGACGTTAGAGTTAAGATTTCTGGCCTAATTATAGTGAATGGGCTATTGTCATTAGTGCAACATCTCAAACCATCCAAGGAATCCACAGTAGCGATTTAAGTTAGGTAAATATTTGTGGTTACGCTGTCAATCAAGCAAAATATAGTATATACGCAAAATGTATATCATATATATTTAATTATATTTTAAGATACCCAGTGCCAAAGACTGTTAGCTATATTCAAACCTAGGCATACTGAATATCTATACATAACATATAATGTTATATACAATTGGTTATTTTTATTGTTTTATTTTGTGTTTTTCCTCCGGTTGTCTGTCTGTCTGTTTGCCTGTAAATAAGATATCTCACAAAGGTATGAACCGTATTTCACGAAATTTAGTAGGCAGATAGGATAATCGCCAAAGGAAGAAGTTATTCCATTTAGTAGGCAGCTGGTAGAGCGAATACCTCCGTCAAGGTAGGTCGAGGTATTATGCGCTCTCCCGAATGCCCCTCTAGTTATAAATATAAGTTAAGGGGACATGGGCCGGGTTTCTGGACAACTTTCTCCCTCGTGTTTAGCCCCATTAGTTTTGAGATTTTATGACATGTTGCCCATTATTTTGAAGATTTTAACACCTTTCGCCCCTTTCCTCGTCTATATTTAGACCTTTCGTGGTATTTAGGTGTCGATTTTTTCCCTGGCGAACGATAGTGAGCCTGTAATGTTGGAAGAACCGGCCTTTGGCCGGGAAATTTTTCTACCGAAAAACGTACAAATTAATATAGAAGGGGGATCTAATGGACGTTTTTTTTTTTTTAATTTGATGGAGGTCTAGGGAGGAAACTAGAAAAAATAAAAAAAAATAAATGAATACAAAAATACATACAACAAATCGCCACCCAAAAAAGTTAACCATCCCCCTTTAAGTTATTCAGTGTCTGTCGGCCATATCCAATCCTTAGTATAGTGTATATTTTATTCAGTGTCTGTCGGCCATATCCAATCCTTAGATTAGTCTAATAGTGTGATATTTTATATCGTATATTCGAATTTTAAGGGGGGCGTGTGTGTGGTGTGGGCAGTCTCTGTTGCTGGGGTGTCTTTCGTTGGGTTGTGTGACCTGCCTTTTTGCTCATCCTTGTTCCACGCTTTAGGCCCTACTCTGGCCTTTGTATCCATTCGGCCCCGATTCTAGCCTACTGTTTTAAGAACTCGGTCTTATTCCCAATCCAATGTGGTCGATTTCTTCCTGGCGGATGGCGATAGCGAGCCAGCAATATATGAAGATAATCCGGCTTCGCCGAGGAAATATGGGAGATGAAAATGTTTCTATCAGAAAAATGCACAAATTTTAGCCTGCTTTTCAAAACATTGTCTTAGGTGATGAATAATGCTGAATCGCCTACACCTACTCGCCCAGGATATTAAAAACAACACTTCTGGAATGCGGTTTTATTATATATATATAAAGCGATTTTAAAAACATATTAGGCTGAATGTTGCGTCCGTAAGGGACCCGCCGATAACGATAAACACATGGATACAAACCCTAGAAACGAAGGAAGAGAGGGAAGGGGGGGGGGGGGGGAAAAGGGGGGGGAGGATATGTAGGGGAAGAAAGGAGGGCTTGGAGAATGTAAACAAGCAGGTGTCCCGCCCTTAGCAAAATAAGCAAGAAGGGCAGCATTATAGTTTGCATATAGTTTGCATTATAGTTTGCTTATAGTTTGCATTATAGTTTGCATAATAGTTTGCATTTATAAGTTTGCTATAAGTGGTTTGCATTATAGTTTGCATATAGTTTGCATTATAGTTTGCATATAGTTTGCATTATAGTTTGCATATAGGTATTTTGGCATTGATAGTTTTGCGTATATAGTTTGGGGGATTAGGGGATATGTGGACGATAGTCTTTAGGGTCTTCTAGTAGTCTGTTTCATAGGTTCAGCTGGACCGTTAAATTTGCAAATTGTGTCCTCGTACCTTTAATATATAACTGCTTTTAGCGAACGATTTATGTAGGTCAATATATTGCTAAAATATGCATTGTTGTATGATGCACCGTGTATCATGTTACATAATAACTTTCAACTTATTTTATCCAGGCCTGGTACCGCCAGATAATGGATTATTGTTGACGAAAAATAATTGATGTCAGACTATAATGCTTCTTAACCCTGTATACTCCTCAAACAATGTTATTATGGATGCAACTTTACTAATTTATTACATTTTGGAACTGCATTTAAGAATATAAGGGGTTTGTTCTATGAAAATTTACCTTACCTTTCAATCAAATAAACGCCCATCCCCCTGAACTGAATTGAAATATGCGTAAATTCATTATTTGTTTGTCAACAACCAACTTGGACTTCATAAACTCTCAATTTTAGTAATGAAATCAACAAATACATGTGGCACTCCAAGGACTGGAACCTAGGACACTCACACCGAAATCCCGCGCAGCTATGCATTACGCTATCAAGACAGTTAGAAAGCTAGAAAAGAACGTTGAACGACATCGTAATGAAAGGGTAACTTGTAAATATTAATCTGCAATATATTTTGGAAACATTTCGGGATTCCTTTGCACTGGTATCGGCAAATATTGTCTGTTTGTTTCCTGCTGACGGTAAATTGTTGTGGTTGTGTTGCCTCTGTTTGTGAGTTTTGTTTTTTGTGGTTGTTTATGGGTTTGTTTTTTGAGTTGTGTGTGTTATTGTGGGCGTATGTGTGAGTGAATCACTTTGGAGTCTTTTTTTGGGGTGCAATTTGTTTGTAGTGTTGGTGGTTGTCTGGTTGTGTAAATTAGGGTGGGTGTTGTGTATGTGTGTGGTGTGAGCTTTTTGATATATATCATTGTAGTATCAGCTTGTGGTGTGTGGGTGTGTTTGGGTGGGTCTGTACATGATTAGGCCAATGTTTGTGCATTATATATTGAACAAAACTATACCCTGCCCACTATACAGTAGTTAGGCTAGAATCTTGAAGTTTAATCTCTTATAACTCAGAAATTCTTAACATTATCTAGCTAACATTTCTAACAGGAGGGAAGGGTCATCTAGGGAAATGGTGTGGATAGTTACAGCCTATTAATAATATTATGTTCTATTTGTTTATGAGGGTTTAAATGTTAGTGGTCAGGGTTCCTGGCCAGATATTATAACGAATCGACTATAGTTGCTAACGATTTAATTTAGTTTCAACTTCAATATAGCCAACTATGCACTGAAGGTGAATACATTGTTGGTGACAGACTTATATACATTAACAAATTATATATATATATATATATACAAAACAAAATTCTTGTGAATACGCCTGTACACCGACTCTTCTATGCACAATGCTTTGTAACTTACAGTAATTGCTGACGTGTTTTACACATAATTCAGGTTATCAATCGACGATTTTATGCAATTTAGGGAGATCTCGAGCATCTAAAAAGTAATTACTATTCCAATAAACTCTCTAGCTCCCTCATCTTCTTCCTACAGAATAATATCGTCTACAATAGCCACACTAAACAGTTAAAACCATCATAATCCTCAAATGGTTAAATTTCATCAACACCCTCTTTGATATCCAACTTGAACCGAGGTGCCAGAGCGAACAGCCTTGGTGTTTTCAGATTTCCATTTTGTGTTCACACTTTTTGTTATATATTTGTTTGTTGTTAGTGTTGTTGTTATTTATGGTGTGTGTGTGTGTGTGTGTGTGTGTGTGTGTGTGTGTGTGTGTGTGTGTGTGTTTTTTTTTTTGCGCGTGCGTGCGTGCGTGTGTGTGTGTTGTACTTTTGCTTGTGTGGTGTTGTTGTAGTTTATATTTGTCTTTGTATTTATGTTGTTTTCTTTCCTTTTGTTCTTGTTATAATGTTAATGTCCCTGTTGTTGTTTTGCTAGTTTTGTATATATGTCAAAGACTCTTAGATATTGACAACAGTTTAATATCTTCCTTTCTTACTCAGTCTTAACCTATCTTAGTAGATGCCCGTTAGATACGGTTACTTACCTGCAGTTGACAGTCAGTTTTCCGTTTCTGAGAGAGATATATATAGAGAGTGAGTGTATGTGTGTGTGTGTTTATGTGTGTGAGAGAGAGAGAGAGAGAGAGAGAGAGAGAGAGAGAGAGAGAGAGAGAGAGAGAGCGACTGAGTGTGAGAAAATGAGTGAAAGTGAGTGAAAGTGAGTAAGTGTGAGAGTGAATGTGAGAAAATGTGTGTGTGTGTGTGAGAGAGAGAGAGAGAGAGAGAGAGTGAGAGTGAGTGAGTGAGAGTGAGAGAGAGAGAGAGAGACCGAGTATATAGAGACCCTGCACCCTCCCTTACCTCTGTGCAAGACCATGTTTCCTCTCCCGACCTGGCCCTCATCAATATGATCTAAGGGGAGATGAGCCGTTTTTCTGGCCCCCCTTCTCCCTTATGTTTAGCCCCACTAGTTTCAGATTTCAAGAGGTTTGCTCCATTAGTTTGCTGATTTTAAGACCTTTCATGCCATTTCCTTGTCAATATTAAGACCTTTTGTGCTATTTAGGTGTCGATTTTTTTTTCCTGGCGAACGATAGTGAGCCTGTAATTTTGGAAGAACCGTCCTTTTTCTACCGACAAATGTACAAATTAATCTAGAAGGGGTATCTAATGGATGTTTTCTTAAGTTTGATGGAGGTCTAGCGAGGAAACTAAAATTAATGAATACATGAATTAATAACCGGCCACTACCCCTTAAATATGATTGCGATATGGCGAGAGGGTCTCACTAAAATTGGCCATCACCCTCCCCGATCGCAATTTGTGTAAGCAATTGAATGGGGTCAATTGAATGGGGTCAATTGAATGGGGTCAATTTGTATCGTTGCCCACACAAGTTCTGCTCCTCGTTTTGATCTTAGGTATGAAAGTAAAATAGTATGAATGAATTGCGAGTGTGGTTTTGTTTTCATTATCGGTTTACTAAAGGCGGTGTCACACGAACGATTTTTCCG
>CM064489.1:10593957-10651457 GCA_032716605.1 Paralithodes platypus
TAGACCTCCATCAAATTTAAAAAAAAAACACCCATTAGATCGCCCTTCTAAATTAATTTGTACATTTTTAGGTAGAAAAATTTCCCGGCCGAAGGCCGGTTCTTCCAACATTACAGGCTCACTATCGTTCGCTAGGGAAAACATCGACACCTAAATAGCACGAAAGGTCTGAATATTGACGAAGAAATGGGGTAAAAGGTCTAAAAATCGACTAACTAACTGGGCAAACATCTTAACATTTGACAACTAATGGGGCTAAACACGAGGGAGAAAGTGGTCCAGAAAACTGGCCCATCCCACCTTAACGGGTGGAAGATAAAACTTCAAACAGATTACATGGCTAAAGTTGATGAAGTTCTGCCGGAGCCGCTCTCAGCCGTCGACTCACAAATAAGACTTCAAAAGTAAGTTGTTGAAAGTCTTCTTCAAACATCACGTCACTTTCATCGGATCACACACACACTCTCTCTTACTATATACATTTAGATTTGCTATATATATATATATATATAGAAAAATCAGCGCTGGGATGAACATCTTTATTGTGGGACGTTTCGGCTTACACACAAAAGCATCTTTAGCCTAAAGTAAGACAAAAAGGGCCAACATAAATATTTGCATATTACTAATGGTTAATATTTAAAACGTGTAGGAGAATTATGATTATAATTATAATTAAAATATATACTAAAATTAAGTACGTTGGCAACACGAAATACAAGTAAATTGTAGGAAAGGGGGGAGACAATATTGAAAACACCGACAGTGTAGAAACCAACCCAGACATTTTCTATCAACAATTAATTGTTTTACGTAATAATGATAATAATAATAATAATAATAATAATAATAATAGTTGTCGGTTTATTGTTCACTTGCAGCCGTGATGCTGAACATTTACAGTTATTCTTAACCTAGAAGTACAATGCTTATTCAACCTTAACTACGAGGTCACATGCTACCTTTGGCGACCGTGAGGTGCCGAGTTCCCACCATAGTACCTACCTAACACAGGTTGATAGTTGAGCAACTTTTCTAAGAATGTGTGTGTAATTATATATATATATATATATATATATATATATATATATATATATATTAATTATGCTCGATTAGACATTTTGGCTTGAGGAATTTTGTATGCAGATTATAATAAATGAAATTATATAGTCTTACCCCATCAGCAGCCCAAACATTAATTATCCATTTTCCATCTGTAATTAAATCTGCATAACATACGACTGACGGTCATAAAATATGCATGATGAAAAAATGTCAAAACCATTAAACTAATGAATTGGCCAGAATCGGAAAGAAGACTCCTCCATTAATCACTAGCCTTTACATCATTAATTATCAAGGCTTCGTAGTCATTTTTAACTGACTATCATTAGGTGGTTTTATGCCGTTAAGGGGAGGTTTTTAGTTAGTTCTCTAGACCTCCATCAAACTTAAAATTACACCCCTTAGACCCCCGTTCAAGATAAATTTGTACATTTCTCGGTAGAAAAATGTACAGTACATAAATTACAGGCTCGCTATCGCTCGCCATGACAAAATCGACACTTACTGCAGATGGCACGAAGGGTCTTAAAATTGACAGAAATGGGGCGAATGTTCTTAAAATCGCCAAACTAATGGAACCAACGTCTTAAAATATCAAAAGCAATGGGGCTAAACATGAGGGAGAAAGGGGTCCAGAAAATAATCCCTCAAGTGGAAATATCCCCTTAAGGGAGGATGGTTAGTTTGTTGGTTATTTGTTTAATATATGTATTTGTTTAATATATGTATTTGTTTAATATATGTATTTGTTTAATATATGTATTTGTTTAATATATGTATTTGTTTAATATATGTATTTGTTTATTATATGTATTTGTTTATATATGTATTTGTTTATATATGTATTTGTTTATATATGTATTTGTTTATATATGTATTTGTTTATATATGTATTTGTTTTTCTAGTTTCCTCCCTAGACCTCCATCAAACTTATAATAACAACCCCAGGATTCCCCTTCAAGATAAATTATGTACATTTTTCGGTAGAAAAATGTCCTGGCCGAAGGCCGATTCCTCATAAATTACAGGCTCGCTATCCTTCGCCAGGAAAAACATGACACCTAAATGACACGAACAGTCTTAATATTGACACAGAATAGGGGCGAAAGGTCTTAACATCGCCAAACTAATGGGTCGAACGTCATAAAATCTCAAAACTAATGGGGCTAATCATCATTGGGAAGAGGGGCCAGAAAAACGGACCATTTCCCCTCAAGAGAACACGTGGGAGTATGAGGATATAATATTGAGATATTGCTTTTAGATTTTGTATTTTTTAGTCGTCCATCTGAAGGGGAGATCTCCACTTGAGGGATTTTTTTCTTGACCCCTTTCTCCCTCATGTTTAGCCCCATTGCTTTTGATATTATAAAACGTTTGCCCGATTAGTTTAGCGATTTTAAGAACTTTCACCTCATATTAAGACCTTTCGTGCAATTCAGGTATCGATTTTATACTGGCGAGCGATAGCGAGCCTGTAATTAAAGAGGAACCGGCCTTCGGCCGGGACATTTTTCTACCGAAAAATGTACACATTTATCTTGAAAGGTACTCAAGGGGGTGTAATTTTAAGCTTGATGGAGGTCTAGGGAACAAACTAAATACCTCCCTTTAAGCTGATTGAAATTGTCTAGTGTTAGTCATAATACCATAACTGGACATAAACTATTGGTATGACTTTGTCCACTAATTCCCAAGACCCTGGTCATAATACATCTGACCTCGTTTTATTTATTTATTTATTTCTTTCTTTTTTCTTTTTTGCATAGACTCACTCCTAGTCGTAGCCCCATACAAAGAAGTCATTAACCCCTTCGGTACCGGGGACGTCTTTTCATTATATTCTGGCTTCTACTAATCTATTTTATTCAGTTTAGGAAGGATCTCTAGCAATTATAAGGCTTCGAACTATTTCAGTCAACCCTTTGAACTACCACAGATCCTTCTTAAGCTACATGAAATCGTCCACATATAGCTAGAATTAGATACAACAGACGTCGCCGGTACAGAAGGGGTTAAGTCCCTCAAGCGGGGTGGCCATACTGCCGGAATCTGGATAATCTTGATCAGGGGCTTCTTTGAACAGCTATAATTCCCAATGCGGTGGTGCACCATTTTGTTGAGAAGCTTGCAAGACCCTATCCGTGTGTGTGATTGTGTATCCGTGTGTGTGTTTGTGTATCCGTGTGTGTGTTTGTGGGTGTTTGTGGGTGTTTGCGGGTGTTTGTGGGTGTTTGTGGGTGTTTGTGGGTGTTTGCGGGTGTTTGTGGGTGTTTGTGGGTGTTTGCGGGTGTTTGTGGGTGTTTGTGGGTGTTTGTGGGTGTTTGCGGGTGTTTGTGGGTGTTTGTGGGTGTTTCCTTATTTCTTGATCAGTTTGTGCTTACCATTAACCCCTTCTGTACCGGCGACGTCTTGTTTACTTTATTTCAGCTACATTTAGACGATTTTATGAAGCTTGGGAAAGATATACGGCAGCTGAAATGATGAACTGAAATAGCCTGTAGCTTTTTAATGGGTAGACGTCCTTCTTAAGCTGACCAAAATCATCTAATAGTTGCCAGGATGTAATGAAAAGTACATCACCGGTATAGAAGGGGTCAAGTACAGTACATATAGTTAAAATATATATATATCTAGCTAAGCCAATCAAGATACAAAGATGAAAGTGGGTAAGCTTAGAAACAAAACATACACACAATACTACAAACAGACCCAGATCAAATGCACGCCACCCTGAACAAAAGCCAAATCCCTGGAAAAATGGCCTCCTGAATACACAGCATAGTACGTGATGTCAAAAGGAACCCTGGAGGTTTTTCACGGGGGATTGTAATTAGGAAGCGGTAAAAATTAAGAAAGAAACCTGATTGCGAGGAGAGAGAGAGAGTGATGTCGGAGTGTGGGGAGAGGAAGCAAAAAAACATACAGACCTGAAAAAAACAAAAAGAAATCCCTGGAAAAATGGCCTCCTGAATACACAGCATAGTACGTGATGTCAAAAGGAACCCTGGAGGTTTTTCACGGGGGATTGTAATTAGGAAGCGGTAAAAATTAAGAAAGAAACCTGATTGCGAGGAGAGAGAGAGAGAGTGAGTGTGAGTGAGTGGGGGAGAGGGAAGCAAAAATGAAGATGTGAGATTTCATACTCATTCATGCGCACATACAGACACAACATATCTCGCGAACAGGCTCACACACACACACACACACACACACACACACACACACACACACACACACACACCTTGAACATTTTGTCGACATAAATCTAGTTTCGTATTCTGTGGACTGGTGGGTCCTGCAAACGGTGTGAAGAGATAACCTAACTAGATTGTGGTCACTACCTCCGAGTGACTCCCCAACAAATAAGCTTGTCACACTTTTGTCTTCAGTGGTGAACACTAGATTTAGTATAATGTTGCTCCTAGTTGGCTTATCCATACACCGAGTCAAAACAAAGAGAGAGTTACACAAAATTACACAGATACTCAGACCACGCAGACCTTGCAGTCCCTACTATGTGGTCCGGCATAGACTTACATAGACACACTGGCCACACAGACCTTACGATCCAAACGAGGTGGTCAGGACTTAATTCTAGTAGATATGGCATATCCGATAGATGGCATATCCGATAGAAAAGGAAAGTTGAAGGAAAGGATAGCAAAGAAGAAGAAGAAGAAGAAGAAGAGAGAGAGAGAGAGAGAGAGAGAGAGAGAGAGAGAGAGAAAGAAGACAAACGGTTGCGTGTGAGTTCAAGCATATTTCTTCTTGTGTAGATCAGCTTGTGTGTTGGTGTCTGTGTGTGAGTACGTATGCTTGTGTGTTTGTGTGTGTGTGTACGTATGCTTGTGTGTTGGTGTCTGTGTGTGTGTACGTATGCTTGTGTGTTGGTGTCTGTGTGTGTGTGTACGTATGCTTGTGTGTTGGTGTCTGTGTGTGTGTACGTATGCTTGTGTGTTAGTGTCTGTGTGTGTGTGTACGTATGCTTGTGTGTTGGTGTCTGTGTGTGTGTACGTATGCTTGTGTGTTGGTGTCTGTGTGTGTGTACGTATGCTTGTGTGTTGGTGTCTGTGTGTGTGTACATATGCTTGTGTGTTGGTGTCTGTGTGTGTGTACGTATGCTTGTGTGTTGGTGTCTGTGTGTGTGTGTACGTATGCTTGTGTGTTGGTGTCTGTGTGTGTGTACGTATGCTTGTGTGTTGGTGTCTGTGTGTGTGTACGTATGCTTGTGTGTTGGTGTCTGTGTGTGTCTATTTCTTTCTCAACTTTATTGTGCAAAAACATGGACGCGAATTAGAGGTTGTGAGTATTATATGTACTGAAGAAACTGTGGGTGTGCATACCGGAGATAATGTACACTCTCGCTACAACCTGCACATAAAACACATAGGAGATAATGTACACTCTCGCTACAACCTGCACATAAAACACACAGGAGATTTATGTGCATTGCTGTTTTTATTTGAAGCCGTAAATGAACGGTTTCAAGCGTATATTTGCTCACCTGGACACATAATTGAGTTATTATTGGCCTTTATGCCAATGAAACTGGTAATTGGAAAATATTGCAACAAATAATGTCAAATTAATTAAATATGCAGTTTTTGCATTTACAAATAAAAAACAAAAACAAATGCTTACCCACCTCTGCGATCTAGAGTTACGTAATGGCTGTTTAACGTCTTTGTTAGAAACGTTATATATAGTATATATATATATATATATATATATATATATATATATATATATATATATATATATATATAGTGATGTACATTTTTATTCACTTTTGACGTTTCTTTCTTTATGTATTTGTATAAAAACAAGCTGGATGGTGGTGCATACTTTCCAGAGGGTGATACCACTCTGCTTATGCAGAGTTGATAGTCTGCTGAGTTGTATTAAGTGGAAGAAAAATACATATATTAATTATTTACTTCAAACTGTGCGGATAATAATATCATTGTAATATTACTGAACTTGGCAAGACAATCATTGACATCCAAAGAAACTTATTATAGGCGATCCTGTGTAGGAAGAAACAAATACAAAATAACGAAAATCAGAAATATCCTCATCGAATATATATATATATATATATATATATATATATGTATATATATATATGGAATGAGTTCCAGAGGTGTAGTAAATGAAGCAATTTGCATATAACAGTTGCCCATTATTCAACGGGAAAAAACAAATATATTAAGGGGAGATTTCCAATTGAGAGATTTTTTTCTTGACTCCTTTCTCCCTCATGTTTAACCCCATTGCTTTTCTAATTTTAAGACGTTCGCCCCATTATTTTCACGATTTTAAGAACTTTCGACCCATTTCTGTCAATTTTAAGACCTTTCGTGCCATTTAGGTGTCGATTTTATCCTGGCGAGCGATAGCGAGCCTGTAATATAAGAGGAACCGGCTTTCAGCCGGGACATTTTTCTACCGAAAAATTTACAAATTTATCTTGAAAGAGGGTCAAGGGGGTGAAATTTTAAGATTGCTGGAGGAGTAGGAAACAAACTAGAAACCTCCCCTTAATTGACAGAAATTATAAAATACTACAAGAAACTAATACAACATGACGAACACCGAAGAATTAGTTGTTGCTTATTCATCGACGTGGGAGTATAATTATAATGTAGCTAATTATGTTTGAAATAATATTATATGAAAACGTATGAAAGAAGAATGAAGGATGACTGATATTGCAATGTCAGGGTTTTCACGACCAGGATAAAACTGATACTCGAAAGCAATACCACAATCCAGAGAGAGAGAGAGAGAGAGAGAGAGAGAGAGAGAGAGAGAGAGAGAGAGAGAGCGAGACATTCGAGATATTTGATGGAGGAACAAAGAAAGAAGAAGTGGCGAAAAATACCGACCAACGAGAAAGAAAGGAATAACGCAAAATTGAGTTTGGAATATCAGAAAAGAGAGACTCATACTTTTTTTTTTCGTTTTTTTTGGTTAGAATTGTCTAGCATTAGAGTTATGCTAGGTTTCTGTTATATATATATTTTTTCTTATGATAGATTTGGTTTAGTTAAGGGGAGATATCGACTTGAGGGATTTTTTTCTGGACCCCTCTCTCCCTCATGTTTAGCCCCATTGCTTTTGAGATTTTAAAACAGTCGCCCCATTAGTTTGGCGATTTTAAGAACTTTCGCCCCATTTCCGTCAATTTTAAGACCTTTCGTGTAATTTAGGTGTCGATTTTATCCTGGCGAGCGATAGCGAGCCTGTTATTTAAGAGGAACCGGCTTTCAGCCGGGAAATTTTTCTACCGAAAAATGTACAAATTTATCTTGAAAGGGGCTCAAGCGGGTGTAATCTTAAGCTTGATGGATATCTAGAGACCAAACTAAAAACCTCCCCTTAAAGGAAGGTATGTTTTTTTTTCTTAGACCCCCTCCCCCCCCCCCCCCTTCTCCCTCATGCTCTTACGTATCTTGATATTGCTCTCAAACACTATTTCGACCTTGGGAATGGCACTTGTTGTAGACAGCTCTGCCTTTTGTCTCCCTCATGCGCATAGACAAAAATAACCCTCTGACTTCCATACACCCTGCTTAATCTGAATAAAATCGTCTAATATTAGCCAGAAAACAGGAAATAAATGCGCGTCACCGTAACTTGAAAGGGTTATAATGGCATCCTAATACGGTAAGGGGGGAGGGGGTAGTCGCTTTTTATAGACCCCTTTCTCCTTCATGTTTAGCATATTAGTTTTGAGATCTTAAGACGTTCGTTCCATTAGTTTGGCGATTTTGAGACTTTTAGCCCCATTTCTTTGTTAATATTAACATTATTAAGACCTTGGGTGTCATTTTGGTGTCAGTTTTATCTTGGCGAGCGATAGCAAGCCTACCATTTCAGAAGGAATCGGCCGGGACATTTTTCTACCGAAAAATGCACAAAATTATATTAAAAGGGTGTCTAGGGGATGTTTGTTTAAGCTTGATGGACGTTTAGCGAGGAAACTCAAAAGTAAACAAATATATAAATGCATAGACCAAGAAACAAGCACTATCCCCTTAAGGGAGATCACCTCGCTTTTTTCCTCTTTCTCTCTCTCTCTCCCTTTGGCTTGTATCCATTCGGCCCCATTCAGCCTACTTTTTCAAGACGTTTACCCCCATCCAGGTGTCAATATTTTCCTGGCGAGCGGTAACGAGGCACCATATATATATTTTTGTTTTGACAGCAAGCTAAATTTGTACATTTTTCGATAGAAAAATGTCTCCGGCGAAGCCTGATCTCTCCATACAATGCTGGCTCGCTATCGCTCGCCAGGAAGAAATCGACACCTGGATGGGGATAAATATCTTAAAGCAGTTGGCTGAATGGGGCCGCATGGTTACAAGCCAGAGAAAGAGAGAAAAGGAGTGAAAGAGAAAAAAAACGGTGACGGAAAACACAATGTGGAGTGAGAAAAAAAGGAGCTGTAGGGATCATCGGGTGTTTCCAGGTCGGGGGGTAAACGTTTCCAGGTCGGGGGGTAAACGTTTCCAGGTCGGGGGGTAAACGTTAGAATAATAATGGGTCCTGGGGCTGGGAAACGACCATAAAATACCGATACATTACGGTGCTGGAAATATATGGACCTCGGGAGAGAGAAAACAATACGTGAGGACTTTTATGGTGGATATGTGAGGCCAAAAATACAGCGGGTAAAAGAACAACACACACAATAATAATACAAGTTGTAGGAATAGCAAGAGGTGTTTTATTCAGTGTTTAATTTTATTGCTGTCAAGAGCTAAATCTGTATAGTGTCTTTATAGGTGTTTTCAAGTTGAGATGTAGTATGAAATATAAAGATGACACATTGTTTCTTTATAGAGGCACTATAAATGCTATAAGCCATGTATTTGTATTTTTTTAATTAGAGCACGCAGATGGATTTATATTTAAATTATAACTAGAGCATAGACGATATTAATTACAGTTATTCCAATTAAATTACACTGCTATGAGTGATTTCATAGTTAAGGGACTCTTACTAGACATATTAGAGGTGTGGCAGAGTGGTCTTGCCACTGGACTGGTAATCCAATGGACCCGGGTTCGAATCCCAATATGTCAATGGGAAGATATTATTGGGATGGAATTTTTGCTGTACCTAGTTTTAGAGCAGTACCACAGCATACCGAAATGCCAAAACAAAATACCCTCATTGTTCCCTGATTAAATAGCACTGTATGAATATTCCCATATTCAAAATATGCTAGAGGCGGGCAATGCCAAGTGAGTTAATTGCTCAATAGGTGGCGTTCTGAGAGTGAGGGTCCGAGCCTGGGGAGTGAGACTGTGAAGTGCAGGGGTGAAGCAACTTCAGAGATGGAGTTGGGTTCGAGCCGTGAGTATGCTTCGTATGTCTCACTCCCTAGACTGGAACAAGACCTCACGGGCCTCACCGTGTTCAGCGGTAGAGTGTAAAGGCTATAAGCCTATGCCCGAGAGGGAGTAGTTGGAATATAGAAAAAATAAAAATAAATTATAAATTTATTAAGGGTTAAATTAACCAGTTACCCACCAGAAGGATAGGTTTCCACCACAACACCCTTGGTTTTGTGATGAACGGCAGAGATGGTCGTGCCTAAGATCCGACGTTTATGGGGAAATAAAGATATGTTAGGGATCGTTGTCATCGTCATCCAGGTGTGAAGCAGGTGAAGTACGCGTAGGCTAGTCAGGTAGAATGGTGGCTCTGGTGGTGTGGGCTTTTTCTCGTTGTAGTGGTTCGGAGGCTGCAGGTGTGCTAGTTGGTAACACAGCAAGGTGGACAGATGGGGACTAAGTGATTGCCAATTGGAGTGAAATAACAGGGGTTTCAGTTTATGATAAAGCTGCTTGATTATCACCAGTAAACAATGAAGCAATATTAACGTAGTTTCATCCATGCATTTTTTCCGACAACTATAGAGCCACAACTATTTTCTTGCTACATTTGTAGGCCATTATACACTGACAGAACTATAAGAAGAACATAGATCAGAAGCTGCCAGATCAGAATTGTCGATAAAATTAGTGAGAAGCGCTCGTGTAAATCCACCATAAGTGCCAGTTGATAATGAAGCACTGGTGGCAGCTGGTAATGAAGCACTGGTGGCAGCTGGTAATGAAGCACTGGTGGCAGCTGGTAATGAAGCAGTGGTGGCAGCTGGTAATGAAGCACTGGTGGCAGCTGGTAATGAAGCACTGGTGGCAGCTGGTAATGAAGCACTGGTGGCAGCTGGTAATGAAGCACTGGTGGCAGCTGATAATGAAGCACTGGTGGCAGCTGGTAATGAAGCAATGGTGGCAGCTGGTAATGAAGCACTGGTGGCAGCTGGTAATGAAGCACTGGTGGCAGCTGGTAATGAAGCACTGGTGGCAGCTGGTAATGAAGCACTGGTGGCAGCTGGTAATGAAGCACTGGTGGCAGCTGGTAATGAAGCACTGGTGGCAGCTGGTAATGAAGCACTGGTGGCAGCTGATAATGAAGCACTGGTGGCAGCTGGTAATGAAGCACTGGTGGCAGCTGGTAATGAAGCACTGGTGGCAGCTGGTAATGAAGCACTGGTGGCAGTTGATAATGAAGCACTGGTGGCAGCTGGTAATGAAGCACTGGTGGCAACTGATAATGAATCACTGGTGGCAGCTGGTAATGAAGCACTGGTGGCAGTTGATAATGAAGCACTGGTGGCAGCTGGTAATGAAGTACTGGTGGCAGCTGATAATGAAGCACTGGTGGCAGCTGGTAATGAAGCACTGGTGGCAGTTGATAATGAAGCACTGGTGGCAGCTGATAATGAAGCACTGGTGGCAGCTGGTAATGAAGCACTGGTGGCAGCTGATAATGAAGCACTGGTGGCAGCTGGTAATGAAGCACTGGTGGCAGTTGATAATGAAGCACTGGTGGCAGCTGGTAATGAAGCACTGGTGGCAGCTGGTAATGAAGCACTGGTGGCAGTTGATAATGAAGCACTGGTGGCAGCTGGTAATGAAGCACTGGTGGCAGTTGATAATGAAGCACTGGTGGCAGCTGGTAATGAAGCACTGGTGGCAGCTGGTAATGAAGCACTGGTGGCAGTTGATAATGAAGCACTGGTGGCAGCTGATAATGAAGCACTGGTGGCAGCTGGTAATGAAGCACTGGTGGCAGTTGATAATGAAGCACTGGTGGCAGCTGATAATGAAGCACTGGTGGCAGCTGGTAATGAAGCACTGGTGGCAGTTGATAATGAAGCACTGGTGGCAGCTGGTAATGAAGCACTGGTGGCAGTTGATAATGAAGCACTGGTGGCAGCTGGTAATGAAGCACTGGTGGCAGTTGATAATGAAGCACTGGTGGCAGCTGATAATGAAGCACTGGTGGCAGCTGGTAATGAAGCACTGGTGGCAGTTGATAATGAAGCACTGGTGGCAGCTGGTAATGAAGCACTGGTGGCAGTTGATAATGAAGCACTGGTGGCAGCTGATAATGAAGCACTGGTGGCAGCTGGTAATGAAGCACTGGTGGCAGTTGATAATGAAGCACTGGTGGCAGCTGGTAATGAAGCACTGGTGGCAGCTGGTAATGAAGCACTGGTGGCAGTTGGTAATGAAGCACTGGTGGCAGTTGGTAATGAAGCACTGGTGGCAGCTGGTAATGAAGCACTGGTGGCAGCTGGTAATGAAGCACTGGTGGCAGCTGGTAATGAAGTAGTTACACTATAGTCTATTCGCTGTAAGTAGGAGATAAATCATGACCTCTATCCTCTGTAACTCAAGTACGACTAAAGTAATCGAGCTAATATTTCTACCATTTGGGGAGAGTCCGCCAAGGAATAGATGTGGAAATGTATAGTCAATTTGCTCCAGCCTGTTTTGAGTTACAGAGGATAGAGGTCATGGTTTCTCGCCTACTTACAGCGAATAGACTATAGTTGGTAAGGAAGTAGACAATGCTATGTTGATTGTTGGTGTTGAGATCCGGTGGTGTGGTCATCATTTTAAGGGGGGGATGGGTCGTTTTTCTGGCACCCCTTCTTCCTCATGTTTAGCCCCAATAGTTTTCAGATAATAATACCTTCGGCCCATTAGTTTGGCGATTTTATGCCTCCATTTCTTTGTCAATATTAGGATTTTTTGTGTCATTTAGATGTCAATATTTTCCTGGCGAGCGATAGCGAGCCTGTAATTTAAGAAGAACCGGCCTTGGGCCGGGATATTTTTCTATCGAAAAATTGACAGATTTATCTCGAAGGAGGGTCTTGGGCGGATGTTTCGTTTAAGCTTGAAGGAGGTCTAGGGAGGAAACTAAAAATAATAATAAAAATATATATAATTGAGCAAATATATACGCCCATCCCCCCTTAATATATACGCCCATCCCCCCTTAATATATACGCCCATCCCCCCTTAATATATACGCCCATCCCCCCTTAATATATACGCCCATTCCCCTTAATATATACGCCCATCCCCCCTTAATATATAAGCCCATCCCCCCTTAATATATACGCCCAACCCCCCTTAATATATACGCGCATACCCCCTTTAATATATACGCCCATCCCCCCTTAATATATACGCCCATCCCCCTTAATATATACGCCCATCCCCCTTAATATATACGCCCATCCCCCCTTAATATATACGCCCATCCCCCCTATATATATGCCCATCCCCCTTAATATATACGCCCATTGCCCCTTAATATATACGCCATCCCCCCTTAATATATACGCCCATCCCCCTTAATATATACGCCCATCCCCCCTTAATATATACGCCCATCCCCCCTTAGTATTCTATGCGTTGTCGTGTTGCGGGGATCCCGGGCCAACAGGGGTATAAGAGGATGGTGGTAGGGGTGCTGTAGGTTGTCCAATAATTTAGGCAGCACGGAAACATAAGACAGATATATGAAGGCAGTGGAAAAAGACGAACAAATTACACACTCACTCAGGAATGCTTGTGTACACATGTGTATTAGCATACCCACACTCGCACAGACACACACAATGGTATACACAAATACTAGCACACACAAGCAACCGCTAGCGCCGACACACACACACATACACAAACACACTCACACATCGTAAACAGTCACACCCATACCTAATAAATATATTACAATATATGTGTGTAACTGGGTTCCATCTTCACAATGATGGAAGTTCATCATACATTCGTTACTCTCCTCACCTTCTGTCTATTGATTCTTTCCTCACCTTCTGTCTATTGATTCTTTCCTCACCTTCTGTCTATTGATTCTTTCCTCACCTTCTGTCTATTGATTCTTTCCTCACCTTCTGTCTATTGATTCTTTCCTCACCTTCTGTCTATTGATTCTTTCCTCACCTGTCTATTGATTCTTTCCTCACCTTCTGTCTATTGATTCTTTCCTCACCTTCTGTCTATTCTTTCCTCACCTTCTGTCTATTGATTCTTTCCTCACCTTCTGTCTATTGATCTGTCTATTGATTCTTTCCTCACCTTCTGTCTATTGATTCTTTCCTCACCTTCTGTCTATTGATTCTTTCCTCACCTTCTGTCTATTGATTCTTTTCCTGTAAATTGTGAGTGAGATTATGTTGAGTCATATGCATCACCATTAGTATACTTTATAATTATACGGTACTATCTTCACTATTGGTACTATTGACCATTTGTGAGTTTCAGGCTATGCAGAAGTTGATGCCTTAAACATCGATATTTAATGTATATGCAATACAAATCTGTGTTTCTGATGGTTAGAAACTATGTTGAAATTAATTTTATGAATTTATATGATAACTACAATCATATTTTAGCTAGTAATTCTGCTAAATATTGATGTCTACAGCTTTAACTTCCTAACACCCTGACACTCGTAAGTGGTCAATTGGGTTAGAGGCCGTTGTCTACATTGGGTTAGAGTCCGTTGTCTACATTGCACACACACACACATTGCACACACACACACACATTTCCTATGCCCTGTTCCAAGTAAGTACGCCAAAAATCCTGAACTTTAACCTCTATAAATCACAAATGACTGGAGGTATCGAGCTAATATTTCTACCATTGGGAAGGGTCAGCCGGGGAAGAGGTGTGTTAAGGGGAGGTTTTTAGTTTGGGCCCTAGATATCCTTCAAGCTTAAGATTACACCCCCTTGAGCCCCTTTCAAGATAAATGTGTACATTTTTCGGTAGAAAAATGTCCCGGCTGAGAGCCGGTTCCTCTTAAATTAGAGGCTCGCTATCGCTCGCCAGGATAAAATCGACACCTAAATGGCACGAAAGGTCTTAAAATTGACAGAAATGGGTTGAAAGTTCTTAAAATCGTCAAAATAATGGGGCAAACGTCTTAAAATTAAAAAAACAATGGGGCTAAACATGAGGGAGAAAGGAGTCAAGAAAAAAATCCCTCCAGTGGAAATCTCCCCTTAAGTTACAGCCGATTTCCTGTAGCCATTCATGAGTTACAGAGGTTAGGAGTCACGATATCTGACCTACCTACTTGGAACAGGGTAGGGTTGGTCCTAGGTTATGTCCTCTCTCAAGGCTTCTCTATGTCAACATACAGTAATACCTTGGAAGAGTTACATGTTCTCGTAAAGTCTCGCACACTTACTATACACACAATTGCTCTTATTTACAATTTATTGTTCGCAATATATATTGCATTCATTCATAAGCTCATTTAAGGGGAGGTATTTAGTTTGTTCCCTAGACCTCCATCAAGCTTAAAATTACACCCCCTTGAGTCCCTTTCAAGATAAATTTGTACATTTTTCGGTAGAAAAATGTCCCGGCCATAGGCCGGTTCCTCTTAAATTACAGGCTCGCTATCGCTCGCCAGGATAAAATCGACACCTGAATGGCATGAAAGGTCTTAATATGGGGTGAAACTTCTTAAAACTGCTAAACTAATGGGGCAAACGTATTATAGTATCAAAAACAATGGGGATAAACATGAGGGAGAAAGGGGTCAAGAAAAAAACCCCTCAAGTGGAGATCTCCCCGCCGGACATTTACTGCAAATGTTCTGTAAACGCACACTTAAGCATTATAAATGTTTTCAGCAAATATACTGTATTTCACCAAAGGGGCTATAACTGTATCAAATAACCAGTAGCAATGGCAATTCCCAGTTACCGAAGTGAATGGTTCCTGTTCGTTCAAACTTTTGTTTTTGTTTTCCTTTTTTCCTTTTCCTGAGTGAGCAAACAGCGGGTGCCAAGAGCGTCAAATGTGTGTGCTATAATCCTCTTACACGGGTCCTGACTCTACCCTCTGACCGGTAGTTACCACAACCCCTTCACCACCACCAGGACGTCTTTCTACCTTTGATTCCGGCTACAATGTGATGATTTATGAAGTTTAAGAAGTGCCCATGTTATTAAGAGGGTTTATTGAGATCGTATTTACCCCTTTGAGTCATAGAGGTAGATTGCAAACTAAAGAAAAACGTCTAATGGTAACCAGAATATGATGAACATAACGCAATAGAGGTGAATTAAGGGGTTAACACATATGTAGTATTGTACACCCTATGTGGTGGATTGTGTTCTTTTCTTTATAAATAATTATTTTACTTAAGCGTTGTTTCCACATGGCGATTCTGATTAGGTATTTTGTCTTTTTACTGTGTTTGTATACGTTTTGATTACATTATGATTTATACAATCTTTTATTTATAAACAATCTTTTATTTATACCAACCATTTCCCCAGCAAGTATTTTTTTCTGCAACTCAGATCCGGTGGTTTTGTAATATATTTGTATACAAATTATGTCACATCTGATTATGTACTATCAGCCTAGTTGCCGATGCCATTGCGAAAAGGTCGTATAGGATGTTTTCAGAAAATATTTGAGAGAAAACACGTTCCTGTAATTCACCTTTAACACTATCTTATCTGAGAGGGTCTGTTTGGACTTCCGCTGTTTCGCTCCATTAGTATTGAGATTTTAAGACGTTTCACTTCAGATAATAAGACGAATCATCCCATTCAGGTTTCGATTTTTGTTTCGTTCTGGTCGAGCAATAGCGTGCCTTATACTTAGAAGGAAGCGGGCCGGGACATGTTTCTATCAAAAAATATACAAATTTAGCTTGAAAGGGGTCCTGGTAGGCCGTTTATAATTTGAAGGAAGTCTTGGAAAGCGTTTTTGTTAACCTAGGGGACAAACTAAAATGAATTGCTCGAAAACGTCAGAAACAAGCAAAATCTTCTATATCCTATATCTATCTTTCTATTGCCCGATGCCTAACTCCCGGTGGCCATACACAAAACGCCCCAAGTGGACTTATTCCCCATGAGGACAATCCGTGCCAGTTTATGAAGGACTTACAGGATTGGATCTATGTATTTTAGCACATTTTCTACGGTGGTGGGCGGCTAGTTCATCCATTAAACTGCTACACCCTCAAGTAAGCAGTAAAGATTTATTTAAGGTTGTCTCCCCTAGATGGGTTGCCAACCAAGGCTGATGAGTCCCATCCACCCTGTAAATTATGTAAATATCATAATGACCTCCAAAATGTCAGACCCGGTATCAGACAAAAACAAAACGCCAAAAAACAAAAACAAAACTAAAATGTTATAATATTTAAAGGGTCAAACCAATTCTCCATTCACACGCCCCTAAAAAAGTGAGCCTGTTTTACATGGTGCATTTTCTCCACTGGGAAATAAGAGAAAGTGGCCGAATGCATCAAATGTGACGGCAATAACTCAGTAACGTCACTTATATATCAATACTCGCTCGTAAATTTACCGTTGTAACAATGGAGTATTCAGTTGATCCCCGATATCTTCCTTTCTTTTACTTTATTTCCTTTTCTATATTTACCTACATCTAGAAACCAAGCCCAACAATTCACCCAAGAGCCCCCCATAACCCCCCCCCCCCCCCACACACAATAGTGAACAATATACTTGTCTTACTTTCCTTTAGCCAGCCATCCATCCAAATGTACCGTTTATATAAAGATTGGTCCTGGCTTGTCTCTCACCGTATAATATATGCACTTTATAATATATGCACTTTATAATATATGCACTTTATAATATATGCACTTTATAATATATGCACTTTATAATATATGCACTTTATAATATATGCACTTTATAATATATGCACTTTATGCACTTTATAATATATGCACTTTATAATATATGCACTTTATAATATATGCACTTTATAATATATGCACTTTATAATATATGCACTTTATAATATATGCACTTTATAATATATGCACTTTACCTATTCCTATACGTATTACAATGTATGGGTGTCACACGTCTATAGTATATACAGTAAGGGCTCCATCTTAATTTATAGAATACATCGTTAACATGTATATTGATAGTAATGAATACAAGTATACAGCGATACAGAGTTGTAACATATACATTATAATCTAAGGTCAATCACTATTATTCTACTTGATCTGATAGTATTTACTTTTATTTGATCATCATTGTCCCAGTGCATTCGTTCGTCATTGATAACCCTTGTTAGCGTTTTCAGAGCACCAGAACGCAGGCTTTAATTTTAATCTGATTACAGTTAGACGGGTTCTTAAGGGGAGGTATTTAGTTTGTTCCCTAGACCTCCATCAACCTTAATATTACACCCCCTAGACCCCCTTTCAAGATAAATTTGTACATTTTTCGGTAGAAAAATGTCCCGGCCGAAGGCCGGTTCCTCTTAAATTACAGGCTCGCTATCGCTCGCCAGGGTAAAATAGACACCTGAATTGCACGAAAGGTCTTAATATGGGGTGAAAGTTCTTAAAATCGCTAAACTAATGGGGCAAACGTTTTATAATATCAAAAGCAATGGGGCTAAACATAAGGGAGAAAGGGGTCAAGAAAACAATCCCTCAAGTGGGGACCTCCCCTTGAAGTTTAGACAGGGTCTGCGGGAGTTAGAGATATATTTGTTTGCAAGAATGTAGTGAAAAGAGTTGTTTATTTTGTTTTAATCTGAGACAGTTAACCATGCAACACATCCTATTCCTTAGCAACCAATTTCCTGACTCCTATTTGCAAAGTTCAAATGTATTTAATCTCTGCTTCTGCTTACTAGCTTGCTTTCATAATATATATTCTATTATATTAGTATAGTCACTAAACCGATCAGCATTTAAGACAGCTGGTTAATATAAGACACACAGACAATGTTTTGGGCGCCCTAATATTATTTTGATTTGTTAATTTCATTCCAATTAACCCTATGCTCAAGGATGCAGTATACCAACGTGAATTCATCGAAGCAAAAGTGATGATGCCAGGTATGAATTGTCGATCGAAAATTACCGATAACATAACTCCGAAGAGTACTTGGCTGTAACACACTGTAAGTCAAGAATAGTGTCCAGCCTGTGGGCCCTTCTCCAGAACTCCAGTCCCCTCAAGTTATGAAGCAAAGGGCTTTAATGTGGTAGTGGCTATTTTTTTTTGGTCTGTCTATTTATGTATTAATTTATTTTTGTAATTTCCTCGCTAGACCTCAATTAAGCTTAAAAAAACAAAAACAAAACAACACCCGGCACCATTCAGAGACAATTAACGCTTTTAGTATCTGCGAACGCATTTTTACTCCTTATTATTGTTGTCATTACACGATTTTATGCAGTTTAGGAAGGCTCTCTAGAAATCAAAAGGGTAAAAACTAAGTCGATTAAGAATTGCTCTCACAAGTTCTAACCAAACTGAATAAAATCGTCTAATAATATACTGTACATTGCAAACTGTCAAAACGCGAAAGACTCCTGAAAGACTTAACTAGTCAGAAGACAGATGTACTATGGACTCTTCTCGTGAGTTAGAGATTGTAAAGAAGGTTGTAGTTCAAAGTGGGTGGATTTACTGTTTAATTATTGATTTATGTATCAATTTTCCAGAATCCTCCCTAGACCTTCCATCAAGCTTTACAAAATATATCCCCAAGATCCTCCTTCGAGTTAAATATGTACATTTTTCGATAGTTCTTTGAAAATTCCAGGCTCGTCATCGCTCGCTAGGACAAAACATCGACAAAATGGCACAAAAGGTCTTAATATTGACAAAGAAATGGAAAAAAAGGTCTTAATATTGCAAAACTAATAGGGTGAACGTCTTAAATTGTCATAACTAATGAGGGAGAAAGGGGTCCAGAAAAGCCAAAGGCTTCACCCTTAAAACTTGGAGTCGTGAGGATGCGGTCAATTACGACTTGAATTACGGTTTGTAGGGTTTATTTATTAGCTTACATATTTATATTTGTATTATTATTTTAGTTTCCTCCCAAGACCTCCGATCAAGCTTAAAAACTTAAGCTTAAAAACTACCCCAAGACCTCACATTGAGAAAAATGTGTACATTTTTCGGTAGACAAATGGCCCGGCCGAAGACAGGTTGCTTCAAAATTACAGGGTCCCTATCGTTCGCCAGGAAAAATAAATCAACACCACAATGGCACGAAAGGTCATGATATTGATCAAGAAATTGGACGAAAGGTTTTAAAACCGACAAACTCACGGGGTGAACATCTTACAATCTCAAAACTAATGGAGCTAAACATGAGGGAGAAGGGAGTCCAGAAAAAGCGACTACCTCCCCGTTACGCAATTAGCAGGTATAGTTTGCTGGTGTAATTTGCCAGTGTAATTTGCGGCTTCGTATCGCTCTACCTGTAGTTGTTTAGCCAGAGTCAAATGAGCCCTTTTCAGTTGTTTGTCTTCGTTCCGGTTATTCGAGTCAGGAACCATCTGAATTAGAGCGTTATACGTATACATTTTAAATTGCCAGTTTCAAAACCTTTACTAAATATTACGGAATATTAGAGATGTGTATTTTTAAAAATACATCAATAAGGCCTGCAAAACTAGCAATATAGACGAGTATACACATTGTCGAGTATAAACATTGTCGAGTATAAACATTGTCGAGTATAAACATTGTCGAGTATAAACATTGTCGAGTATACAGTACAGTTGGGGTAATTACTAACCAGGAAACTGCAATCTGTCACTATTTTACCGCTATTACAATAATCAATGTTTCTCAGAGCTCTCTCACTGTATACCACTCCCTCTTCGTAGACCATGTAGCACCCGTCTTGCAACACAATCCCACCCTACTCTGTGCAATTCTCCAACCCAAGAGTTAAACTTTATTCTCAATCTTTCATCTATTCAACAGCTGAGCTCTGGAACTCTCTCCTAGAATCAGTCTTTCCCTCTTCCTATGACGTAAATTTCGTGTGTCAATATATTTTGGCTCGAACGCCTTGTCACTCTTTTAACTCTGGGGGAGGCTCTCGCCACAGGCAGTTCTGCCTTTTGTCTCCCTCATTCACATAGAAAACAAATAAAAAAATAAAATTAAGAAAATATATATTGACTATAGCCAAATTGGTTCAGTCTCTGTCCTCACTAATACAATAATATAATAATTACATTGGGACGTGCATAGGTAAGTAATGTAATATTTTCTAGATTATGTTCTTCTTTTCCTACTTGAAAATCACGACAGTAAAGAGGCTGTGAATTTCCACATCTATATATATATATTTTATTCTTTACAGATCGTAGAAATATCAGGTTGATTATTCAAATATTTTCTTATATATAAGAGTTGGAACACATCATAGTGCATAAACTAGATTTGACAATGCCAATGAACATATGTTTAAATAATGAATTAATTATAGAAAACATTGCAGTTCTCCAGATAACAAGGGGAGTCTATTATGATTATGAAGTATGGTAATTAGGACGTTCCAAACTCCAACCACGTAGATTGAAGGTAGGACGTGGAGGTCATGGTCGTGACTAAGCTGGTCTGCACCACATGTTTGTTGGGACCAATTAAGCAAGAATTTAGTTCGGTATTCTCTTCCCATAGATAGGTTGCCTGCCAAGGGTATCAAATAGTGTTTACAGCCCTCCCCCCCCCCTTCTATGGCAAGCAGGGGGATACATGTGAAAGTTGTGTTTATGCTTTGTTGCATAGGCTTAAGTACAGTCGCGCTAATAAGTGGATGTCTCGGGACCAAGTATGTTTTGATCAATAATTGGTATCGGCAATATCTGAGCTTCGTTTCTTCATATTGAGTGAGATATACAAACATGTTCCTACACTTACCCACCCTATTCAACATCTGACAGACATTAATGCAGCACAGAGGGAGCCAAACGTAATGACAGCTGGGACATGACTTATTAGCGCGACTGTACCACAAAGGAGAAATACTAATAAAGTACAGCTATCGAGGATCGTAACGCAGCATATTGCAGTTAATGTCATCCATGCATGCAATTATTGAAAATAATGAGCACCCTGCGATTACCCCAGAGAGAAAATTGCTGGCCTGGGAATGGTGATAGTGGACGCGAATGACCGGAAGTTATCAGTTAAGGGGAGATGGGCCGTTTTTCTGGTCCCCTTTCTTCCTCATGCTTATCCCCACTAGTTTTCAGATTTTAAGACGTTCGGCCCATTAGTTTGGCGATTTAAAGACTTTACGGCCAATTTCTTTGTCAATGTTAAGACGTTTCGTGCCATTTAGGTGTCGATTTTTTCCTGGCGAGCGATAGCGAGCTTGTAATTTTAAGAGTAACTGGCCTTCGGTCGGGATATTTTTCAATCGAATAATATACAAATTAATTTCGTAGGGGGATCTAATGGATGTTTTTTTAAAGTTTGATGGAGTTCTAGGGAGGAAGCTACAAAATATATGAATGGATAAATAAATATCCACCCAAAAATAACCACTGTCCTCTTAACCCTCTCCGACATATGACGCGATTTTAAGCCTATTGGGGATACTTTAAAGCCTTTGTGACCATCAGGGGTGTTTAGAAACCTTTAGTTTAGTTACTTCAACCTCTGCAGTTGTCTTTGAGTTAGCTGTGGGCAGAAAACTAATTTTGGAGAGGTAATTATAAGAGTGAGAGAACTCTAATTTCTTATTGCTAATCTGGCAACCTCTGCGTCATATGTGCATGAAAGGGTTAATGTGGAGGCATTATGGGCGTAAATTAATGCTTATTATTTTCACTGTCACATATTTTGTACTCCTATATAATATGACTTCCAGGGGACGGATTACATATCATATTTATTCGGTAAATTACACTTTTCACTTTCTACCTTTATGCCTACTGCATTTCTGTTGGTGGTGTAATGGTTTATATGCTTATGCTCTGGGTGTGGTGTCCCTAGTTCGAATCCCGGGTGGACCATATGCTTTCATTAGAGTATTCAAATACATTGGGGTTTGTAATTGATGATTAATGTTAAGGGGAGATTTCTACTTGAGGGATTTTTTTAATTACCCCTTTCTCCCTCATGTTTAGCCCCATTGCTTTTGAGATTTTAAGACGTTCGCCCCATTAGTTAGGCGATTTTAAGAACTTTCGCCCCATTTATGTCACTTTTAAGACCTTTCGTGCCATTTAGCTGTCGATTTTTTCCTGGCGAGCGATAGCGAGCCTGTAATATAAGAGGAACCGGCCTCTGCCGGGAAATTTTTCTACCGAAAAATGTACAAATTTATCTTGAAAGGGGGTCAAGGGGGTGCGATTTCAAGCTAGATAGAAGTCTAGGAAACACACTAAAAACCACCCCTTAAGGGGTGGATATCCCCCCTTAAGTACGGGGTGTTACTTATATATATCCATCCCGGTCTGTCTGTCTGTTCATCTATACCAAATCAATCCTTCTATTTCGCAACCTAACGTTATATATATTATCTGTTTGGTGTTTATCCCTCATCTGCGGTAAATTGGCAGTGGTATATACAGTAGTTAGTGTGGACGTGATTTTGATACAAATTAATGACACATTTTGATACACATTAATGACGCATTTTGATACACATTAATGACGCATTTTGATACACATTAATGACGCATTTTGATACACATTAATGACGCATTTTGATACACATTAATGACGCATTTTGATACACATTAATGACGCATTTTGATACACATTAATGACGCATTTTGACAGTTTGTTCTGGCTATCATTAGACCCTTTTATACAACTTAGGAAGGATCGGTGGGAATGAAAAGGGTAAATATTATCTCAATTAACCCTCATAATCATAATCCTCAAAGGGTTATGTATTTAATAATAATGTTTTTTTGTTTCTTTTTGTATTGTGTTCATGTATTCCTGACCACGACTGTACTTAACCCTTACAATACCAGCGAAGTCTTTTTAATTATATTCTATCTATTTTTTGACAGTTTTATGCAGGTTAAGAAGGATTTATGGTAGTAAAAAGGGTTGATTGGATCGTTCGAAGCCTGTAAATTGTTCGAGGTCCTTTGTAAACTGAATAAAGTCATCTAATAATACCCAGCATGAAATGAAAATAATGGCACTGGTACTGAGCGGGCTAAGCATTGTGGGTTATTGCCTGATTGCCCTAATGACAGCACTCTCGTAAATGTCCAAGAGGGGGGACTGTAATAAATGATCCCTCGATTATACTAAGTGCCTCTAATTTTAGAAATTGCCTGAGTTATGTCCCGTAATTGCCGTTAGCATGCATGGAATTATGAATATATTTGTTCCAAAAAGAGTGCCAATGGGGACAACGACACGCCAGGTATCAGGCAATTTTACAGTAAATTGGTCGATGAATATATGTAATTTAAATAACTCGATTAATGTTTTCCTTATGGTTACCTTTAATCGGTGACTTTCTTTGTAAGCTCACTTATACTTGGTATTAATATTAGTATGTAATATATACTGATATGTGCGTGTGTGGGTATAACATAATGTATTAAACGTATACCTCTTTATGTAGGTATTTCTGCATAAGTATATATACAATTGTTTATGTATGTGTATGTTTGTATATATATATATTGTTTACGTGTTTGGGTGCTTTGATACGCATGTATGCATTTCTATGTACGTATTTGTGTATATTTATGTATTATGTATGTGAGTATTTATGTGCTTTGGTGCGAATGTAAGCTTCTCTGTATAATTATTATATATGTGGATAATACTGTATGTTTGTACAACTATATGTACCTTGGCACGCATGTATGCCTCTATTAATAAGTTTGTATGTTCAAATATAATAATATGTGTGAGTCTTTATATAGATTATGTATGTGTGTATAATTGTATATGCATGTGCTAACGTGTGCGTTTGGGTAAACATGTAGGCTGTTTTACATACGTACAGTTGTATAGTTGTATGTGTATCTACAAACATGTGTGTATGTACGTATGTGCATATGTATGCATATCTGTGTGTGTGTATACAGTATATATGCACGGGAATGTGAGTACATGTAGGACTATGTGTGTGTAAGTACATGTAGGACTATGTGTGTGTAAGTACATGTAGGACTATGTGTGTGTAAGTACATGTAGGACTATGTGTGTGTAAGTACATGTAGGACTATGTGTGTGTAAGTACATGTAGGACTATGTGTGTGTAAGTACATGTAGGACTATGTGTGTGTAAGTACATGTAGGACTATGTGTGTGTAAGTTTCTGTATGGTGTTGTCTAATAATATTTGTGTTGTATGGTGTGCCCTCTATTTTCTTTGCACGCTTATTTTCTGCCTTTAGTTCATCTATCTATCTATCTATTGCCGGACGCCCTACTCCCCTTACGAGGGTGGCCATACACAGAATGCCCCCAAGCGGACCTATTCCCTGTGAGAGGGACGACCCGAGCCAGTTTAGTGAAGGACTTACAGGATTGACCACTCAATTTAGGATCCGTCCGACTCCGAGGCCCTCTGTGTATCTTGTTAGCACTATTTTTCTACAGTGGTGTTCGGCTAATCCATCCACTAACCTGCCTTACCCTTAGGTAAGCAGTACGGATTTGTATCAGGTTTACTCCCCTAGACAGGTTGCCAACCAAGGCTCATATATAGCATAATTATATATCTCTAGGTATCAGGTCCTCTCTGTTATATGTTAAAGCCATTGTCATAAATGTATAACTATATTGTGTGTAAATCCGATAAGTTAATTAAATATATGAACATTATAGTCATTAGTATCATTATGAACATGACATATTATATGAACAACCTAGCCCACTGTACCACCGTTAATGACATGTATGGCTATAGCTCGTGTACGGTATCAGCAGAACATTTGTGTGAATAATATGTAATGATGAACCTAACCTTTAATAATATGCATATACTGGGGGACTTCTTAGCAAGTTGGAACATGTTCTTAAGGGGAGGTTTTTAGTATGTTCTCTAGACCTTAATCAAACTTAAAATTACACCCCCTAGACCCCCTTTCAAGATAAATTTGTACATTTTTCGGTAGAAAAATGTCCCGGCCGAAGGCCGCTTACTCTTAAATTACAGGCTCGCTGTCGCTCGCCAGGAAAAAATCGACACCTAAATGGCACGAAAGGTCTTAAAATTGACAGAAATGGAGTGAAAGTTCTTATAATCGCCAAACTAATGGGGCGAACGTCTTAAAATATCAAAAGCAATGGGGCTAAACATGAGGGAGAAAGGGGTTCACAAAAAAATCCCTCGAGTGGAAATCTCCCCTTAAAGCAGGATAGACCTTTACCAAGAAGTTATATTATAATATATTTCTGTCTTGCATAAAAAGAACATTAGATAACTTGGTGCTCTATATACGTTACTCATTATAGAGCTATCGCTCGCCAGGATAAAATCGGAAGCTAAATGGCACAAAAGGTCCAAATGTTGACAAAGAAATGGGGTGAAAGGTCTTAAAATTGTCAGAGTAATGGAACAAACGTCGTAGGATCTTAACACTGATGGGGCTAATCATGAGGGGGAAGGGAGTCCAGAAAAAAAGACATCCCCCTCTTAATGATATAAATTCTTTAACCTGTTCAGTACCAGCGACGTCTTATTAACCCTTATTTAGCGGGCTAGGTGGTCTATTTGACCGTAGCGCCCAGCGTTTTTTTTTAACCCTAAATAGGGTTGTTTCCGTGCTCATTTTCATGCCTAAATGAGACCCAGAGCGTAAAACAAATATCTATCCCTGAAAGGGCGTAAACAGAGCTTTCCAATGACACCCGAACCATCCTTGTACTACCACTGGTTCTCTTGCAACGATCGTTCATCACGAGTGCAAAAAACCTAAAATAAGGTAATTTTCTTACATAATTCCCTGTGTAGCGAGTGAGAAAGGGGGGAGAAGGGTGGGATACAGTTCAGTAGGTCCACCGCGGTGGTGGGGACCGGTCATAAGGTTCCTACGCTCGTCTCACCGCTCAGCTCTCTCTCTCAGCAACATTACGTGCTGAAAATGGTGCTCGACAGATGTCGTGCACCACCACATAGTCCAAATTTATTTCACTCGACATATGTCGCGCGCCGCCAATAAGGGGTTAATACTATTTAAGTTACAATTTGACGATTTTTTAAAGATTTTGAAGGATATATCGCAGCTAAAATGATTAATTAGGAGTCTGTAGCCTTTAAATGGGTAGACGTCCTTCCTAAGATGAATACAATCGTCTAATAGTTGCCAGAATATCATGAAAAGGACGTCACCGGTACTGAATTAGTTAAAGAAGAGAGTATTCGCTACATAGGTTAAAGCTTGTGAACAATAAGACTGGATGGTGAATGGAGCTTTAAGAGGAGATCGGTCGTTTTTCTGGACCCCTTTCTCCCTCGTGTTTAGCCACATTAGTTTTGACATTTAAAGACGTTCGGCCCATTTGTTTGGCGATTTTAACACCTTCAGCTCCATTTCGTTGTCAATTTTAAGACCTATCGTGCCATTTAGGTGTTGATTTTTTCTTGGCGAGCGAAAGGGAGTCTGTAATTATAAGAGGAACCGGCCTTTGGCCGGGCCATTTTTCTACCGAACAATTTACAAATTTATCTTGAGGGAGGCTAATTAGGGGGTATTTTTTTCTAATTTTGAGGGAGGTCTAGCGAGGAAACTAAATAGTAAATGAATAAATGAATTAATAGAGAAAAAAAAACCCAGCCACTAGCCCCTTAACACGTGGCTGTAATATATGTATCTAAAGCTGGTATTACAACAGCGATATTGCCTGCAGCTTGTTGGTGTAGCAGTCTCTAATTTATAGTTTTATGCAAATTCAGAAATTTTCATAATTAAGAATAATGTACCAAAGCAAACAAATCCAGGAATGTTGCGACATAGACTATGACATATTAGAAGCAACTGTTGGTGACACTTGTGACTGCCCTTTGTATGCAGTATATGCAGTTATTAGAAGCAACTGTTGGTGACACTTGTGACTGCCTTTTGTATGCAGTATATGCAGTTTTTTGTTATCATATTTTTGTTTATTCTTCTCCATCAGAGTATCTCAGTTTAGTCTACAATTTCCATTATGTATACTGTTCTTATTAAAGTGTTTCAAGACTATTTAATTTGGCTCTATTCTTCACTTACCTTCGTAGACAAAATGTGTAGGTAATTAGTTATTAGATGTTTGTTTTATTTGTTGGGCATATTGCTGTCATCTCATTATATCACTCCACTTCTGCCCTTCTCGGAGAATCACCCACGCACACACACATACACACACCCACTCCCACAGTATATATTTTACACTTGTTTATATTCCTACACACTCTCAGTCATGGAGCCTACTCGCCTGTGGCGTTCCAGCATCCGAGTTACTATATTTGAAGGATGGATCCTCAAAAATCCCCAGAAGGTGCAACAACCAAAATAAACCATCCAAATCCCAGGACCAGCAACAGAGGAGCTCCTCACCAAGACCTGGGAAGTCAAGCAACGTAGGGTCTGGTTAGTACTTGGATGGGCGACCGCCTCACATCTCCTTTTAACCTCACCTTGGCCAGCTTAAATAACAGAAAGATAACTGGTACGGTATACCTGTATAGTAGTGGTACAATGTCAAGCATAGCTATGGATACATCACGAGGCTTGACAACAATATGGACCTATTTGCTCATCGAAAATCTATCTTCAAGAGCAACCCTAGTTTTTTTTTCCTTCACTAGGTGACGTTAAGCTGGTGAAATTCAGTGTCAAGACAGGAAGAAAATTACCATAAGCAGACCAGTTCACTGGTCCTGGAGGCTTGGCAGTGAAGGGATCTCACCTTGCTAGTCCAAAAAAATGGAGAAAAAAATAAACAAGAAACACTGATACAATGGCAAGGATATACGCTTGTATACAGGCAGATACAGTCATCACTGGTCCTAAATAGCAACACCTGTGTCACCATATACCTCAGCTTCTTCAACATAATGATCTACCAATCATCTCTATCCCTCCAAAGGCTTTGGACACATGACGTTCCAACACAAGATCACCTAAGAAGACACTAAGAAGGAAAAACGAACATCCAACCAACACCAAGATCCCTTCCACACAGGCCCCTAAACAGTACCCGAGGAGGCGTCTGGACCTCCCCAAGACATTACACAAAAAAACGCCGCTGAAATCAACTCTTCCACAAGGCCCAACTCACTATCATTCATCGACTTGGCAGTTTATGAAGACGAAGTGTAGGAAGTACAAAGGAAATCAAGCAACAACAAGTCCCGCGACCCCTCAAGGCTGCTTGCCCTCCAAAGAGTAGGTTAACGATGATGATTATGAGGCGGAAGTGGAAGACCGAGATTATCGAGAGGAAGAAGAGGGAGAAGAGAAAGGCAAAACTCAAGAAAAGGAAGAAAAAGAAGAGGAGGAAGAAGACTGCGATGAAGAAGAACAACCGCCAACTCCTCAACCCCCCCCTCTTATTTTGAATTCTCGAACCATCTTTACCTGCAAGAAGAAAAAAAATCCTGAAGGCCATGTGAGGATCTACGAGGAAAGTTATTCAAGAAAAAAAAAAAAAAAAAGAGTTCTGGATAATGTCAGCTTGCTGACGAGATAATAACTTACATCAAGTCCCCTCAATAGTCAAGAACTGCTCAAGGGAAATCATCAAGACCATCAACTACCATCTCTTCACCTACACCACCATCACCATCAGCCTTTTTCATGTTTTTCGTCTCCATCACTGCCTTCGCCTATATCTATACCAGCAGCCTCTCCACCGCACCACACACCAAGGCACTGTCTTTTCCGCCATGTCTGCTCTTCGACTTCAAGAATATCTTCAAAACACCACAAAATCTGCAAAGAAGACAGGGCGCCACCTACTCTTCTCTTTATTTCCTCCTTTACTTCTCTCAATTTCTTTGAGACCTCTCACCTCCACAACCTATCTATCTCCCCCTGATCCTGTTTTCGGTAGAACATCCAAGTGCCCATAGTTTATGGATCTGAAGTTTTTGATACCTGGCAATATCTAGGACGAGACCAATGACTACTACAATGAATTCGAGAAACAGTGGAAGGACGAGTTGCCCTGTGCTCTCGCTGCCTGAAGGCGGTGCTAAGAAGCTGCCGGTACATGAAAAAGGAGCTGCCACTAACTGAAGAAGTAGCTGCCTGTACCTACAGACGGGTCTGCCCCTGTCCTGAAGAAGAAGCAGAGGTGCGCTACCAACCACCCTAGAGACACCGAGGCCTCTAGCCCAGTCCAGCTATTATTGTATGTGTGTTCCCCATACATAGTTTTATTATTATTTTTGTTTTCTTGTCTGTACAAATATACTATATTTTGTGTTCATTCCTTGTGTTTCTTACTCTCCAGCCAAGCACCTCCTATTAAAGCGCCTAATAGTATTGGCACTTAAATATTAAAATGAGAAAATGTTCAAAAACAAAATAAAATTGGGTATACCACATGCACATGCTGATCGTCTGAACAAAGTTTCGCATACTATTTTGTTTTTCATTCTGCTATTATCTAAGATCATACTGCATATTTATATTCACAGAAGACATCACATAATACATTTATTGTACAGAGTAAATACCGGTATATATATTCTTGAATATATAACATTTCCGTTTGAAAGTAATCTGTGTCCGAGGCACTGTTGATTATTCATGACTTCTATTTATTTCACACGAAGAGACTGCATGTGTATAACAAAATCCTAAGAGCAGCTTTCCTTTTAAGCTGCTTTTCTCAAAAGTCTTAGTGTTGAAACTGTGGCACAACACAGGAGGTCCGAAAATAATTTAATGTACATTCACCAACAACAGTTTTAACTCACACATAAGTTTGTTTACTGAATATGCACTATCATATATTGTTAACGATAATTCGTGAAACTATACGATTTGCGTTTTCCTGTGACCAAAACATTTGTAATTAATTATATTTTGCAAAATATATCTGCTTTTACAGGTTGGGATTTTTACATTATATGGAATATATTAATGCATAGCGATGCTTTTAGTATTAATGCATAGCGATGCTTTTAGTATTAATGCATAGCGATGCTTTTAGTATTAATGCATAGCGATGCTTTTAGTATTAATGCATAGCGATGCTTTTAGTATTAATGCATAGCGATGCTTTTAGTATTAATGCATAGCGATGCTTTTAGTATTAATGCATAGCGATGCTTTTAGTATTAATGCATAGCGATGCTTTTAGTATTAATGCATAGCGATGCTTTTAGTATTAATGCATAGCGATGCTTTTAGTATTAATGCATAGCGATGCTTTTAGTATTAATGCATAGCGATGCTTTTAGTATTAATGCATAGCGATGCTTTTAGTATTAATGCATAGCGATGCTTTTAGTATTAATGCATAGCGATGCTTTTAGTATTAATGCATAGCGCTTTTAGTATTAATGCATAGCGATGCTTTTAGTATTAATGCATAGCGATGCTTTTAGTATTAATGCATAGCGATGCTTTTAGTATTAATGCATAGCGATGCTTTTAGTATTAATGCATAGCGATGCTTTTAGTATTAATGCATAGCGATGCTTTTAGTATTTTATACCAAGTGTGTGTGGTTCTATTTATTGTGTGTGTGTGTGTGTGTATTAAGTGAGTGTGTGTATATGTGTTTGTGTTCACAAAGCAAAACAATAACAATTATACTACTATTACTAGTACTACTACTACTACGACTACTGATAATACTAATTATAATAATAATAATATTAATAAGAATTATAATTATAATGAGTGTAATTTGGTTAATGCTGATGATGTTCATTATGGAAATATAACAGAAATTGAGTCATTAATAAGATGGCAGCCAGTCAGATCCAATTTAAAATGTTATCATATAGGACATAAACGTAATTGATAAAAGATATGCAGAAATAACTAATGATAAGAACAATTACAATTTACAATACTTGTGATACGAACACTGGAAATATAATTAATTAAGTATAATTATATTGATATTAGTCAGTTAATTGAGCATGTGTGTGTGTGTGTGTGTGTGTGTGTGTGTGTGTGTGTGTGTGTGTGTGTGTGTGTGTGTGTGTGTGTGTTGTGCTTTTTCAGTCGACGACTGTGGATTAAATGTTTATTACATTTCATGATTATACGTTTCTTGTGATTATTTTCTATATCACATGAGAAGTTACAGTAGTTTAAGAATACATGTCTTTCCTTTCCTTTGGATACCTAGCTGCATCTCTCTCTCTCTCTCTCTCTCTCTCTCTCTCTCTCTCTCTCTCTCTCTCTCTCTCTCTCTCTCTCTCTCTCTCTCTCTCTGTATATATATATATATATATATATATATATATATATATATATATATATATATATATATATATAATTACTGTAATTATATTTTTGAATATGATTTCCGTTTGATATTAATCTGTTTCCGAGGCCCTGTTGATTATTCAGTGCTCGCCCTTAGGAATCCCTGGGCATGAAGTAAGGAGGTGAGTGCAGAAATGATTCATCACCACATGGATATTGATTGTTTGACTAATTGATTTTGCGAAGGTCAAAAATATATAAATTCATTAGTAAATAAAATTAAGCTAACCAGATATATAATTTGACTCTAAACCAATCGAGCAGGGCAATCCCCAGGGGAGTCCTCATAGGCATGTGATAAGGAGTTGCTTGGAACTCCTGTGTCATTTGTCTGGCTTCCCTCACTGTTTTTTTTTTTTTTTTGTGTCTCACTAACACAGAGAATAATCCAGCTAGCTCTCACAAACACCTCCTAATCCTATTCATTGCATTACACTAAACAAGCACACCACACTTCCGTCCAATGCACCCTATGACAACTTTTAAAATGGCGACAATCGCTCTTTCAACTTTGGGGGGAGACACTTGTTGCAGGCAGCTTTGCCTTTCGTCTTCTCCATACACATAGAAAAAACAAAAACAAAACTAACGCCACCCAAGTCTGCTGGAACCCCATAATAAGTTAGATAATAAGTTTACACAGCGCCCGCGAGTAAATTTTGGGAACCAAAGCAGTGTGTGAAGTTGGTCCGCGGCTGTAGGTAAACTCTTAAACTTCATTACGGGGATTTTTTACCTATAGTATTATTACATTTAGCTGACGATAAATTGAATCCCTGAGCAACTAAAGTCTAGATAGTTAAGGATACATTATGATACAATATGATTATGCATATTAATGCCAGGTATATCAAATTAACACCATAAATCACTAACACTAAGAGGGTTTATTATTTGACAGTGCAGTAGCATTGTTTATTTACTACTTGCATGCCGTGATGAAAACAATGAAGCAACTTGGTTGAGCCCGAGAACTTTCAGACTTCTACTGTACTTCTCACTTCTCAGCTTGTTCTTCCTTTGTCCAATTACTCTTCTTTCCTATTTTACTCCAGCCATCTGGTCTGGCCTGGATGAACAACATGCCATTTCTTTATAAATACACATTGTAATCATGCACATGGTAATATTTGTGAATTAAATACCCATCTACATAAGGCTATATTAATCCCAAGTCTCAATCAAATTGATGCATTGATACAAAAATAACACATAATTTTTTGTATATATATATTTGATAGTGACAGATAACCTGAATGTAAAGGCAATAGTAGGGTTGGGTGGTGGGTGATAACGACCGTGTTTGATGAGAGAGCAATAATGGTTTGGTGGTTTTCACAGGTACGTCACGGTAGCCTTTTCAGTTTCCTATTCATTCAGGCGTGACTTTAAACTCATGACACAGGGACAAGTGGCTTAATTCTTCACTTTTGGTAATCACAATATTGACAAAAATTAGGGGACTGTGTGAAATAAATTCTGGCAAAATATCATACTGATCCAACTGTTTGTTTATAAGTTATTACCGAAAAACGATGCAACACGGCCTCTGAAACCCATAGTAGGTGTGATGCCATCTTGACCACACACTACTTTCGACGTGTTAGTGTTGTTGTACGGTCTACACTGGTCTAGTGTAGACGTGGCAGCGTTGGTGTTAATCGGTATTGTCGTCATGTAACCCTATGAGTATGTACTCTAACGGTGCCATTGTTTTCAACAATGACTAACAATGGTGCCACGATGGCACTACAGCAGTGCCAAGATGGTACCACAGTTGTGCAAAGATAGCACACGACATAAAAAATGTGCCACAACAAAATTTCAAAGTTTTAAACATGATCAAAACTTTTTTGCGCTATGCCAACATGTGGGGACACTGGTAGAACGACCAAAGACTCTGCCTGCCTGTACACGACCACGCCACCGATTGCACCAGTTACGCTTTTGTTTATAATTATGTTGTACAGTATTTTACATACATGTACTTTCATGTGCGATAGGTCTTTACCTGCGGAGAATTCGAATAACGAAGATTCCCCCCCCCCCCCATTACAGAGTACTTCCACCAAGATTTCGTTATTTTAAAATCCTTTAAGAACAATTTTGTTTTCAATTTACCATATTAAAAGAACCTATTGATGCACGGAATGCTAGCTCCCCAGGAATTTTTAGGTTGTCAGGTTAGGGTTAATGCATGTGAGTGGGCAAGCCACTCGCGGATGTAAACAAACCTACCCGCCATGGCTGTGATTGTCCACTTTGGAAAATGCACCACCGTACTTGGACGGGTGAATTACGACGCCTTGCGGACAACTTCACACCGCCGTTTGGGACTCCTGTTTTCACACTCTAGGTTATTTCAGTAGGTCAAACTTTAGATTATTCTATCCAACTATCAAATTAGTCGTCCTTCATTTAGCTATGTGTCTATAAACCATTCGGGCGCATTTTGCTCTCTGTCCCCTTCTGCTATCGCAAACAACACGACTATTATTCATGAGTACTCGAGGACATATTTTGAGTAAAGTGAAGGCACATGCACACGCACACTTGTACCCTTGCTTTTTTATATATATTGATATTGCGGATCTCCATCCAGAGGAAATAAAAATGAGATTTACTGAAGTTAATTTCGAAAAAAAAAGTATTATATTACAGTGCGTGCGTGACCTTTCCAAGTAATGTTATTAAAGTTTTACCGATACATGATGATTATTGTTGCTCTAAAAGACAACAGGTATATTGTATTATTCCAACAATCATAGGTGTTTGCAATCAACTGTAGTGTGGCACTTAATTGTCTACACAAAGCTCTGTGAATATAATTTGATTTTCATTTTCTATTAGACATAAGTCGCTCTTCATGTTTGGTTCATATTGTTTTATTTTTGTTTATACTTCTATCATTCTTGCTCTTTTCAAAAAGATGGTTCTGGCATTTTCAAAACTTAAGCCAATCATACGATTATCTAGCATACTTTGTGTCATTGCTTCATTGGTTTTGCTTCCATTTCTCGTCTTTCAATATTTCTTCAATATTATATATTTGCACTTTATCTTTTACCACTTGTTTTGCTTAACGTGCACACATGTTTACAAGATTGTCGTTTATACAACACTTATCTATAAGATTTTGTATTTCTGTCTTGTATTCTCTCCACAGAATGTTTTCAGTTTGACATCGATTGCATCATCTTCTCGGTTGTTCAAATGTACAGTATATATTATCCAATCTATATTTGGTTTATTTTGTGTTCAGTTTAAATTCCCTTAGTTTCATAAAGTAAAGCACATTTTGGGATCGTGCTAGGGACTTTTAGTCGTTTGGTTAATTACTGTTTGCATATTATTTCTTCTTATTTGTTTGTTTTTATTATATATATATATATATATATACTGTACATATATATTTGTTTTCATACTTCTGCCCCAAATAATATCAAAGGTTATACACATGTATAACTTAACTTTAATCTCACTCGTACCCGAATTTGTCTTCATTTCATAATTATATATATGTATACATTCGTTTGCTGCTAGATTTGTCTAGTTTATTCTGTTTCCAACATCAACTTTTTGTTTTCCTTGTGTTTGTATTTTTTTTCTAAGTACTGTACTTGTGCGATTTGTTTTCTTGTATATATTTCCCGTTGATTTCAAGATATATGTTTTTTTTCTATCGTACAAGTGATGTTTATCTTGTTGTCTGTTCATTAATGTTTAGTCATTGAAGTTTTTGAATGACTTCAATAGTATTTATTAGACTTTGAATATTATATTTATTGTAATCGGTGGGTGGGTGTAGCTACGCTAAAGACATGGGGTAGGCCAAAATTTACTAATTAATTGAATACTCAATTCAAATAGATAGATTAATAATGTGTAATACACAGTGCAGTTTAAAGTTAAGGCATTTTACAAGAAGACCGTCGCTACGTAAATACTAATTATTTTCAGCCAAAACATTCAAAATACACATATAAAGCAATATAATACATAACAGATTTTATGGGTGATAATATATAGCATTAACTTGTTTACATTTTTCTTTAATATCTAAATTTAGAATAACCTAGAATCTAACTTAATCTCTCTTATATAATACTGGGTGATTAGGAGAGTCTTTAGGAATGGTTAGGTTAGGTTTTTCGGTTATTATAAAGCTACAAATAATAGAAAATACTTTGAAAATATATAGCAATATTCTGTATGATATTGATATAATAGTGTATCCTGAAAGATTGGGCTGAAATTAACAGTAATAATGCCGCGGGAGTCTTCTTGAAAATTACCAATGTTACTTAGAGAAGATATTTTTTGTTCCTGGCTCCCCTTCGCTCTCATGTTTAATCCCATTAGTTTTCAGATTTTAAGACGTTCGGCCCATTAACTTGTCGATTTTTAGACCTTTAGTCCCACATCTGTGTCAATATTAAGACGTTTTGTGCCATTTAGGTGTCGATCTTTTCCTGGCGAACGATAGCGAGCCTGTAATTGTGGAGGTACTGGCCTTCGGCCGGGACAGTTTTCTACCGAAAAATTTAGAAATTTATCTCGGAGGGGGTGTCTTGAGTATGTGTTTCTAAGCATGATGGAGGTTTATGGAAGAAAATATAGAAATAATAAATACATACACAAATAATAAATACATACACAAATAATAAATACATACACAAATAATAAATACATACACAAATAATAAATACATACACAAATACATACACAAATAATAAATACATACACAAATAATAAATACATACACAAATATATAGACCGATCAAATTTAATATACCCTTCCGCCCTTAAAGAGGTGGAATAACACATTTTGTCTAATATTGGCTATCCGGAGACCAGGGCACCGAACATACATTAAGCGTCAGTAAGCAATAAGTTTAACTATCCAGTACCTTTGTTGACCAGCGATGCGAGGCTGTTTTGTACAAAGGTATACCATTACCCACTAATTGCCTGCGCACAGCATCACACACGGGCCGGCCGAACAATACACGGTCAGGTAAATATTAGGTGAAAGGATGTTTATGGCTACCAATTGTTACACGACCTACTCTGAATAATGATCTGTATTAATTAACATCGTTCTTAACACCAATAACCCGCAAAATGAAATTAATATAAGGATGCGATCCTCCCAGGATACCATAAATTAACTTCCTCGCTTTAACCATTACACCATCAAGACCGTTAAAGGTACAGCACATGACCACGATTAATATCCATTTACCGAATACTAGATACTAATTTGATTATGTGCTGGACCTAAAGCCTAAAGCTTATATGAGAGGGAAGATAGTTTTATGGGGTACAGATGTCATAGGACCGACCTCGCAACAAAATTCGACAGAACCAATTTTGTGGATCAGGACCTTGGACCACAATTATACATTTCAATACATAATTGACGGATGATGGTTTTATTGATTGATTCGGATTCCTCGAGCATTGAAACCTAGGGTTAGACACCAAAACCACTTCTCTATGTTGAATAGTAATTGAGATATAGCTATTTTATGCTCCTGGCCGCCATCTTGAAAATAATCCCGTTTCCGGGGTCAAAATCAATTGGATTTTTAGTATGTTATTTACCATGCCCGATAGTACCAGAATCCATAAAAAATAACTTTTGCTTCATTTGTTTTAATGTTCAACCATATATTAACCCGCCATCTTGGACACCATCTTGAAAATGGCCCCATTTCCGGGGTCAGAATCTACTAAATCTTTAGTATGTTATTTAGCGTGCCCAATAGTACCAGAATACATTACAAAACCTTTTGTATCACTATGTTTGGGGTTCAACCATATATTGACCCGTCTAAGTAGAGTAAAGCCGGTATTACACGGGAGCTTTTATAGTCAACATTCGATGATCAAAAATTTTCTGGCAACATTTCTGGAATATTTCGCACTGATATCGGAAACTAGACTGATGGTAGATGACATTAGGCAACCAAAATATTTTCAAAATTGACCTCATAAGCTGCCAGACCAGTCTTAAGGATAAATGTTTAGGGAAAAAGCGCTCGTGTGATACCGGCTTTAGGGGAAAGATAGACAGCACATAAATATTTAGCATGAGAGTGACAGGATAGTTTGAGCCATAAAATTGAGAATTCAGAGTCGAAGTCGGGAACGCAAGAGTAAGTAAGTTTGTTGTGTACGTATACACAACATCCGCCTTTTACTTTGAAACTAGGATAGGGGTAGTAGGAGGGTACAGAGAAGGGTTTGCTGTCAGTTGTCTCAAAGAACTGAGTTTTGGTGATAAAGAGAAAATCAGGGTTGGGAGAGGAGAGGTGGTATTCAACAGAGTAGAAGTTAGAGGTTATTAAGTGGGTGTCAAGGCTGTATTGTGGGGGCATCTATTCCCCCCCCCCTCAAAAAAAAAAAAAAAAAAAAACACACACACACACTCCTGGGGACTCCGAGGCTGGGCCTTGTTTTGTCATCATTTTTGTGCTAAATTTTGGTGTATTGGAAAGAAGTATAGTGTGCTTGTGTGGTGTAGTGATAATGAGAGAGAATGTTTGTGAGAGCTAGCTGGATTACTCTCAGTGTAAGTGAGGTACAAAGAAAATCAGTAAGAGAGACCAAGTAAATGAAACAGGAGTTCCAGCGAGTCCTTAATTACATTCCTATAGCCTCTCCTGGATCTAGCCCTGTTCGATTGGTGCCTACAATCTCCCCCTTAGAATTATATATATATATATATACTGTATATAATACACTATTCACACATGAAACGTTTCCATGATATAGCTTACAGAGTGTTGAGGCATAAAGTAAACAACAGTGCAATATTGTGTATTATTTTATACAACCCTGCAGAGATCCCCTTGGAGACACCTATCTGTGAAGACAAAGGCAGTGTTGGTGTTGAGCCGGTCTCCACGGGCCTTGTATTACAGCCGTGTAGAGGGAGAACCGGGAAAACCTTATAGGCAGTACCTGCCATGTTGACTACCTGGCCTTGGGGAGTATCAAGCCTTTTAAATCCCCCATAACTGTTTTCCTCATTTATAGGTCCACTGGCATACAGTAGGTTATCACCCCTTATATTGCAATAAACTATGAGTACCTTGCATTTAAAAGAGACCCATCGTGTGCTCGAAAACTACAACAGTATAATGAATATAATTCAATAGTGGCAACTGGACTCGTCATATAGCGCTTCAGGAGCCAGTATAAAAATCGCTAGCAATTCGAGTGAAATTGTGTATATACTGTATAGATACATATATATATATATATATATATATATATATATATATATATATATATATATATATATATATATATACCTGTATATATATATATATATATATATTCACAAACTGAGGGTCAGTAATCTTCATATTGGTGACAGATACTCCACAATGACTACGTCCAACTGTTCGGCCCCAAAGCGTTCATAACATAAGGAGTTTAGAACACGTACACACCTCTGCCTTTCTCATGAAGTCACAGGAAAGACGGTGGATGATTACCCGACGTTCTTATGGGGGGTGACCTGCTTTTATCTCTTTTTTTGGTTGTATTCATTCGGCCACATTCAGCTTACTGTTTTAAGACATTTATCCCCATCCAGGTGTCGAATTTTATGGAGAAATCAGGCTTCGCCGGAGAAATTTTTCTATCGAAAAATGTAAACATTTAGCCATCTATCTTAACTCGTTATCCAAAATATAGTGGATCGTTATCGCACGCCAGGTATAAATCGACACCTGGATTGGGATAAACGTCTTAAAACAGTGGTCTGAATGGGGCCGAAAGGCCCCAGGTTTGTATTTCGGAATAGAGTGAAGATATTCATTCAACATTCGAATTAGGTAATCTACGACCACACATATGTTAACATAAGAGTTTTATGATTCAATGAGTCAAAAAGTCATTGTAAGTCGTCATGAATTACATATAGTCTCTGTTGAAAAGTAAGTCAGCTTTTTACGAATTTATCTTTATTTCATTGTGTATATATTTTTGTTAATATTTATCCATTATGTTTTTTTTTTTTTTTTTACATCTTGGGTATAAGTCAGATTGCTCCGGTATCTGTATCTTTCACCAAATGACGTCGAATTCTCACTACATTATGGAACTAAAAATACTGTTCCAGGACTACGTTGGCCGAACACTCCTAACAGCTAGGTGTACATCTCAGTCAACCAGGTGACTAGAGGCGGCAGTTCACACCAGCTTAAGGAGAGGTTTTTAGTTTGTTTTCTACTCCTCCAGCAATCTTAAAATTTCACCCCTTGACCCTCTTTCAAGATAAATTTGTACATTTTTCGGTAAAAAAAAATCCCGGCTGAAAGCCGGTTCCTCTTATATTACAGGCTCGCTATCGCTCGCCAGGATAAAATCGACACCTAAATGGCACGAAAGGTCTTAAAATTGACAGAAATGGGTCGAAAGTTCTTAAAATCGTCAAAATAATGGGGCAAACGTCTTAAAATTAGAAAAGCAATGGTTCTAAACATGAGGGAGAAAGGAGTCAAGAAAAAAATCCCTCAAGTGGAAATCTCCCCTTAAGGACAGATTTGTTGTTAGTTTTGTATTTTGGTTCATTTACATATTTATTTATATATTATGTTTTAGAATTCTCGCAAGACCTCCATCAAGCTTTAACAAATACCCTCAAGACCTCCATCAAGCTTTAACAAAATACCCTCAAGACCTCCATCAAGCTTTAACAAATACCCTCAAGACCTCCATCAAGCATAAAATAATACCCTCAAGACCTCCATCAAGCATAAAATAATACCCTCAAGACCTCCATCAAGCATAAAATAATACCCTCAAGACCTCCATCAAGCATAAAATAATACCCTCAAGACCTCCATCAAGCTTTAACAAATACCCTCAAGACCTCCATCAAGCTTTAACAAATACCCTCAAGACCTCCATCAAGCATAAAATAATACCCTCAAGACCTCCATCAAGCATAAAATAATACCCTCAAGACCTCCATCAAGCATAAAATAATACCCTCAAGACCTCCATCAAGCATAAAAATAATACCCTCAAGACCTCCATCAAGCATAAAATAATACCCTCAAGACCTCCATCAAGCATAAAATAATACCCTCAAGACCTCCATCAAGCATAAAATAATACCCTCAAGACCTCCATCAAGCTTTAACAAATACCCTCAAGACCTCCATCAAGCTTTAACAAATACCCTCAAGACCTCCATCAAGCTTTAACAAATACCCTCAAGACCTCCATCAAGCTTTAACAAATACCCTCAAGACCTCCATCAAGCTTTAACAAATACCCTCAAGACCTCCTTTCCAGATAAATGTGTACATTTTTAGGTACACTCGGATACCATAGTCTCTAGCCCACCCCACTCTGGCACGAGGTGGGGCCAGGACCCTTTCTGGACGGTGGCCCACAGTGATTGTTATGGCTGGGATTTGTGAGACAGAGAAACGCACACACGAAAACAGCGTGAAGCATTTGGGACAGGATTCGAAGTCTTCAAATGTTTCACACTGTGCTCGTTTGTGTGTTGCCCTCTCTCTCAAACCCCACCCCTCACCATCACTGTGGGCCGCCATCCAGAAAGGGTCCTGGCCTCACCTTTTGCCAGAGTGGGGTGGGCTAGAGACTATGGTATCCGAGTGTACAAAAGTGTCCCGACCGAAGGCCGGTTCCTCTTAAATTACAGGCTTGCTATCGCTCGCCAGGAAAAAATCGACACCTGAATAGCAAAAAAGATTTTAACATCGTCAAACTAATAGAGGTAAGCATGAGGGAGAAGGGGGTTCCAGAAAAACCAAACCTCCCCTTAAGCTGCTGCCTAGGGAGAGGGGACGGTATGCCTGGAAAAATATATATGTCAAAGATTGTACTGTAGGGTGGTGAGAACAGTGACTTTGATAACAGTCATGTTTATATATCGTGGGATATGGAAATATTGCAGTGTAGTTTTATTATACCCTTTTTCACTTTATTCTCTGAACAATATATATGCTTGGAATAATTTTTGAGCTTTACTAATATAATCTCTGTTTTAAATTAAGTACATCTGGTGAAATAAGTTATATTTTTGACCTGTCTATGTAGATTATATAATAATAAATCCCCTTCAGTATTATGACGCGTTATAGGATTTTAGTCTGGCTATCACTACGCAACTTGAGTCAGTTGGAAGGCCCTCTAGGAATCAAAGGGGTAAGGACAATCAACCCTCTGAATCCCACAATTCCTTCCTAATGTGAATACAAATCATGCTCTAGTAGCCAGATAAATAGGAAGAAAAGTGTCCACTTATCTTTAAGGGGAGATGGTTCACTTTTTTGGGCGATTTTTGCATGTATTCATTATTTTGTCTAGTTTCCTCCCTAGACCTCAAAAAAAATAAAAAATAAAAAAAATAAAATAAAACAGAATCCCCTTCTAGATTAATTTGTACATTTTTATACCGACAAATGTCCTCCCGGCCGAAGGCCGGTTCTTCCAACATTACAGGATCACTATCGTTCGCCAGTGAAAAATTCGACACCTAAATAGCACGAAAGATCTAAATATTGACACAGAAATGGGGCGAAAGGTCTTAAAATCGACTAACTAATGGGGCAAACATTTGAACATCTGAAAACTAATGGGGCTATACATGAGGAAGAAAGTGGTCCAGAAAAGTGGCCCATCTCCCCTAAAAGGGATGTTTGGCCGGCCGTCTGTCTCCACCGGAATAACTGGTCTGCCGGAACTTTGGAGCCGGAGTTGGGGCCTTGCACGGAATATGAAAATCCAGGTCACCAGTATATTACGGCTCTATCTATTGCCTGACGCCGTGATCCTCGAAGGGGTGGCCACGAACGAAACGCCCAAACTCTCCCAAATATACCTGGGGTGAGTAGCTTCGAATCCTGGTCAGGATAACTCTCTCCCAACGTAAAATTCAAAACTAAAATGATTTAATTGGCATTCTACTAGACTAATAGTTATTTGCAAGTAATATTATATGATACAACTTAGTATTGCGTATAAACATCCTACATAGAATGAATATGAGGAAAATTATATTTAAATATATTTGTTTTAACAATAGACAAGGAACGAGATGGGATAATATCATAATTTGTTTAATTTATTCGGTCACTGAATTCCATAATATTGCTACATCATACAAAATGCAATTTTGAAAACAGAGTAATGCGGGGCTGGGGTCACAAAAGGTCAACGTTACCTCTACTTCTCTTCTTGTATTATGACAATGGTCTATATAAATGAACATTCTTTAATCCTCACTACAAGGTGTGATTAGTCTTGGTTCAGTCAGATTATGATAATCAAAACCACATGACGCCCCGGCAAGCTAATGGGTTACAAAAAAATATGGCATTTTACAGGGACCAAAACCTGGTCTGAGAAAAGTTTCTTTAGAGGCAAAATTCGCGACTCATTCTCGCCAAACTAATTTCCTGCCAAGTTCCGTGCAGCATCAGTTCGATAACGTACATACAGAGAGAGGGAGAGAGAGTGATCGTGTGTTAATGATATGTAGTGCAGCTCCGTATCTCAAAATATGATGAACTAATGTAATGGTAGACATATTTTGTACCATCTTAACCTAACCTAAACACCTCACCCCCCCCCCCCCCCCTCATCCTTAACCCTAACCCACCCCTGCGGCACACCACCCAGTCAGTCTAACCATTTGATCTACTCTAATTGATACATTAATTATACAAAAAACATACTTAGCGGCGACCATGCCTTATGAAGGATCTTCGTATCCCATTTAATGGAAACTAGTGTTCCATGTCTCATCAGACCTGTCAATCTACCCAACAATTCCTTTTTAGTTGCCCTTTTTAATTGTAACCTAGCTTGCCAATCAAAAAACAAAAAGAAAACAAAACTAAGCTAAGCTATATGCAAGCCTAAATTAATTGATGGTAAGTCACAATCACAAGATCCCCTCTCGAGATGTAAAATGTCACCCGTGTGAACCCACACTATTACTCTTCTTTTTAGGGTATATTGGGTGTTCGGAAGGGGCACCGCTCCCTGTGGTTTTAATCCCCGGCTAAAGACGATTGTCGCACGAGCGCTATTTTAGTCAATATTATTGGTATTTATAGTTTGGCTAAGTTGCATCAGAATTCAGCTACTAAATATAATCTACTTTCAGTCTAGTTTCCGATTCCATTGCAAAAGATTGTTAACATATTACGAGATCAAAATTGCTCATGGAAAATTGCCCTCGCAGAAGCTCTCGTGTGACACTTAATTGTGGTCCCCCCTCCCCCATTGTCTATCCCCATAGCATACACACGGGCAAAAGTATATTAGTAAGAGAGAATGGACCATATACTGTAATTATAGTAATATTCCGGGTGAGCCTTATGTTAGAAATAAGGTTACATACTTGTATTATCTTACAATGGTTTATTATCAATGTAATTAGGTTTATTAATCTTGATTGAATTGGGGTAGGGTTGGGTAATACCTGAATATTTAGAAAATATTATCGTATATATGATAGTTAAAATAATAGTGTAACAGTCTATAATCCTGTTTCGAATAACGCTATATTACGACATCATTACTGTCACTCATTTGTCAAGTTTAATGGATACCGTATTGCTTAAATTGTTGTTAACCAGGTAAAATGGGATATATGCTGATGTAATTGTTGTTAACCAGGTAAAATGGGATATACAGTATGCTGATGTAATTGTTGTTAACCAGGTAAAATGGGATATATGCTGATGTAATTGTTGTTAACCAGGTAAAATGGGATATATGCTGATGTAATTGTTGTTAACCAGGTAAAATGGGATATATGCTGATGTAATTGTTGTTAACCAGGTAAAATGGGATATATGCTGATGTAATTGTTGTTAACCAGGTAAAATGGGATATATGCTGATGTAATTGTTGTTAACCAGGTAAAATGGGATATACAGTATGCTGATGTAATTGTTGTTAACCAGGTAAAATGGGATATATGCTGATGTAATTGTTGTTAACCAGGTAAAATGGGATATACAGTATGCTGATGTAATTGTTGTTAACCAGGTAAAATGGGATATATGCTGATGTAATTGTTGTTAACCAGGTAAAATGGGATATATGCTGATGTAATTGTTGTTAACCAGGTAAAATGGGATATATGCTGATGTAATTGTTGTTAACCAGGTAAAATGGGATATATGCTGATGTAATTGTTGTTAACCAGGTAAAATGGGATATATGCTGATGTAATTGTTGTTAACCAGGTAAAATGGGATATATGCTGATGTAATTGTTGTTATCCAGGTAAAATGGGATATATGCTGATGTAATTGTTGTTAACCAGGTAAAATGGGATATATGCTGATGTAATTTTATAATATTATTAGCTATTAAGATCGGATTAGTTACGTTTGCCATAATAGTTACTGCATAATTTTAACTTCAGTCACATAGACTATGAATATATGCTCTGAGAAAAGGAAAGAATGGATATGAACATTTATTTGTGAAAGAAAAATATATGTGCATTTGTTATATAATTGCTAATTAAGTCTACCTCCTCAAAATGGTGTTATTATTTGTTTATGATACTGTATTAAACGTATCAAAATAATCTCCCTGGCAATGTGTATCCTTGCATGTACTTTCACTCGTAAACATTCTGTATATCCCTGGAATATTAGCAATGTTCATAATGTAATCTCCTACTCGACGAGATAGAGAAAGGGGCAAGGGAACGCGAAAGTGGTCCCGGACCCTGAGAATAGAAATTTTAAATGTTATTTCTGTTCGGGCTCTGTCTCGTGTCGGCCACCCCCAGCAATGGGGCATGTGCCTGAGTATATACATACATACATACATACATAATGTACATGTTTATTACATCTGTATTTCTGTGTACTGTTAATTTTCACAAAGCAATACATGTTCATTAGTGTCATTATACGCACTTTAATGAGTGATATACTGTGCGTGTGCAGTATATTCTGGGGAAGGTTTAGCTTCATCCACTTTGCTGATTATAGTAAGCGCTGTTTTCTCCAAACTGTATATTTTTATTTTAAACACAATAGACGAAACAATATATACAAGTCTGCATATTCCCTATACTTACTGTATACGCAATATATTCGTAACTCAACTACGTTACCTATTGTACTGTGTTTTGCGTTATAATATTAAACCAGAAAAAAAAATCATTTATTTTATACTAACTCACCATGACAACTATGTGATGTGTGTACTAATTAAGTTCATTTCAAATATAATGGTTAGGTAAACACTGTTACAGTTCTCAAAACAGTACTAACACTGGTCAAATTTGTTTCGAAAGTGTGTGTATTTGTGTACATGTGTGTTTGGAAGCGTCTCTCTCTCTCTCTCTCTCTCTCTCTCTCTCTCTCTCTCTCTCTCTCTCTCTCTCTCTCTCTCTCTCTCTCTCTCCCTCACCTCTCTCTCTCTCTCTCTCTCTCTCTCTCTCTCTCTCTCTCTCTCTCTCTCTCTCTCTCTCTCTCTCTCTCTCTGTATGTGAGTATATATATATGTGTGTGTGTGTGTGTATTTAAAACTGTGCATATCGCCGAGCCCTAAACAGCATTCGCTATTTACCTGTTTCCTCTCAGAAGCTTCAGGCAGTATTTACATCGGTGAAGCTAATGGAATTTGTGGTCATTTTCCGGAGTGCTGTTTTTACTGCTGTGGTGAGCAAAACTGACGAGGCAAGTTTATTAATGATATATATTGATTCTTTTTGTTCACTTTAATTAAGAGGGAAGCGTTTATATATTGGTTGATTTAGTTATTATTGTTTTTGTTTTATTTGTTGTTTTCCTTAGACCTCCATCAAACTTTAAGGGGAGATCTCCACTTGAGGGATTTTTTCTTGACCCCTTTCTCCCTCATGTTTAGCCCCATTGCTTTTGATATTATAAAACGTTTGCCTCATTAGTTTAACGATTTTAAGAACTTTCACCCCATATTAAGACCTTTCGTACAATTCAGGTGTCGATTTTATCCTGGCGAGCGGTAGCGAACCTGTAATTTAAGAGCAACCGGCCTTCGGCCGGGAAATTTTTCTACCGAAAAATGTACAAATTTATCTTGAAAGGGGGTCTAGGGGGTGTAATTTTAAGCTTGATGAAAAAGTAGGGAACAAACTAAATACCTCCCCTTAAACAAAAACAGCCTCAATATCCCCCTTTTAGATACATTTGTATATTTTACGGAATGTTCCAGCTGATTCCAACTGAATTGCAGGGTCGCTATCGCCCGCCAGGAACAAAATCGACACTGAGAGGGCACGACAAACTAGATATTGACAACACTAATGGACCGAACGTTTTAAAATCAGAAACTTAATGAGACTAAACATGAGGGAGGTGGGTACAGGGAGGTGGGTACAGGGAGGGGGGTACAGGGAGGGGGGTACAGGGAGGGGGGTACAGGGAGGTGGGTACAGGGAGGTGGGTACAGGGAGGTGGGTACAGGGAGGTGGGTACAGGGAGGTGGGTACAGGGAGGTGGGTACAGGGAGGTGGGTACATGAGGGAGGTGGGTACAGGGAGGTGGGTACAGGGAGGTGGGTACATGAGGGAGGTGGGTACAGGGAGGGGGGTACAGATTTGTTTCCTATCATTGGTATTGTTTTTTGTTCTTCACATTAATTACAGTACACATAGGAAACCCTTGTATGTCTGGTAGCCCTTAGATAGCACTGGAAGAACTCTTTGTGGAGTTGCCTACGGTACTTCAGTTAACGATGTATTCCTGTACTTAACCCTTCCCAGATACGATGACGCTTTTCTGTTTTGTTATAGTCAGATTAGGAAGGGTATATGGAAGTTAGAGGATTTATTAAACTAGTCTTTACCGCTGTATAAAACCGCCTAATGATAGCCAGATTAAATTTTAAAAATGCGGCAAAATCCTCAATACAAGGGGTTGATGCTTTGATAATGCAGTTTGATTGTATAGGATTTGCTAAATACCAACTGCAATAAATGGTATACCAGAATTGATTATGTATTCTTCGTAACCTAACAAGTCCTAGAAAACTATTCTAACACTTGCTAACGTAACTCCTTCAGCAACATGACGCCTTTTTACCTTTGCTTCTGGCTAAAAGTAGATGATTGTATGCAATTGAAGAAGGACCTGTGTTACTAAGAGAGTCTATTGAGATCGTATTTACCCATTTGAGTCGTATAAGTAGACAACAAACTACAGAACATCGTCTAATGGTAACCAAAATAGGATGTCAATTCCGTAATGGTGATGAAGGGGTAAAGCTCTCCTAACCAACCTAACCCACCCAAAGCACGTACAGTCGACCAAGCTTCCAGCTGGCCCAGGGTTTCTTTTATTGATGTTATTTAAAAGCTATTTACAAATATTGAGATTATAAATGCTAAAGACAGAAATTAATTTTAAGAGGAACCACCCCTCGGCTGGGACATATTTTGTTTACCGAAAACTGTACAAAGTTATCTTGAAGGGGGATTTTTGTTTTTGTTTTTTTGTTTTTTTGTTTTTTTTTGGTCAAGTTTGATGGAGGTCTAGCGGGGAAACGTAAACATATATGAATAATGAATAAATAACCCAATAAAACAGCCACTAACCCCTTAACTGGCGGTCGCTTCAAGCCAAGCCGAATATAGACCATTGATGCAAAGTGAACAGCTAGCCCATCAGAATAATGTATAATACAATGTAATTTTTGTTGTGGAGATGATATTTGGTAGGATAGCCTTGGTCATTGGGTTTCCAAATCACTTAAGGGGGGATGGGCGTATGTACAGTATATGCTCATTTGCATTTGTATATGTTTGATCAGTGTTTTAGTTTCCTCCATAGACCTCCATCAAGCTTAAACAAAAAAAAACACCCCCAAGGCCCCCTTTCAAGATTTATTTGTACATTTTTTGATAGAAAAATCTGAAAACTAATGGGGCTAGACATGGGGAAGAAGGGGGACCAGACAAACGGCCCATCGCCCCTTAATAACCATGTACTGGCTATGATGGTGTAAATATGACTTCTTTGGATGGCACCGATTTATGCGATATGGTACCGATTTATGCGATATGGTACCGATTTATGCGATATGGTACTGATTTATGGGATATGGTAACGATTTATGGGATATGGTACCGATTTATGCGATATGGTACCGATTTATGCGATATGGTACCGATTTATGCAATATGGTACTGATTTATGCGATATGGTAACGATTTATGGGATATGGTACCGATTTATGCGATATGGTACCGATTTATGCGATATGGTACCGATTTATGCAATATGGTACTGATTTATGCGATATGGTACTGATTTATGGAATATGGTACCGATTTATGGGATATGGTACTGATTTATGGGATATGGTACCGATTTATGCGATATGGTACTGATTTATGCGATGGTACTGATTTATGGGATATGGTACTAATTTATGCGATATGGTACCGATTCATGCGATATGGTACCGATTTATGCGATATGGTACTGATTTATGGGATATGGTACCGATTTATGGAATATGGTACCGATTTATGCGATATGGTACTGATTTATGGGATATGGTACCGATTTATGGAATATGGTACCGATTTATGCGATATGGTACCGATTTATGCGATATGGTACCGTTTTATGCGATATGGTACTGATTTATGGGATATGGTAACGATTTATGGGATATGGTACCGATTTATGCGATATGGTACCGATTTATGCGATATGGTACCGATTTATGCAATATGGTACTGATTTATGCGATATGGTACTGATTTATGGAATATGGTACCGATTTATGGGATATGGTACTGATTTATGGGATATGGTACCGATTTATGCGATATGGTACTGATTTATGCGATGGTACTGATTTATGGGATATGGTACTAATTTATGCGATATGGTACCGATTCATGCGATATGGTACCGATTTATGCGATATGGTACTGATTTATGGGATATGGTACCGATTTATGGAATATGGTACCGATTTATGCGATATGGTACTGATTTATGGGATATGGTACCGATTTATGGAATATGGTACCGATTTATGCGATATGGTACCGATTTATGCGATATGGTACCGTTTTATGCGATATGGTACTGATTTATGCGATATGGTACCGATTTATGCGATATGGTACTGATTTATGGGATATGGTACCGATTTATGGAATATGGTACCGATTTATGCAATATGGTACTGATTTATGCGATATGGTACTGATTTATGGGATATGGTACCGATTTATGCAATATGGTACCGATTTATGCGATATGGTACTGATTTATGGGATATGGTACCGATTTATGCGATATGGTACTGATTTATGGGATATGGTACCGATTTATGCAATATGGTACTGATTTATGGGATATGGTACCGATTTATGGAATATGGTACCGATTTATGCGATATGGTACTGATTTATGGGATATGGTACCGATTTATGCAATATGGTACCGATTTATGCGATATGGTACTGATTTATGGGATATGGTACCGATTTATGCAATATGGTACCGATTTATGTGATATGGTACTGATTTATGCGATATGGTACCGATTTATGTGAAATGGTACTGATTTATGATATATCGGGAGCTGGCACATCAACTATTTAGGGTCACTCTAAGGGGTGTGGTAGTTAGTTAGTTAGAATAGGACTTCAAAGGCTATCAACCCTTCTGCATTATTAAGCCAGCACACTGTCAGTCTAAGACAGGGCTGGAGACCCTTTTTGAGAGCTCCTGTCCCTTGTATGGTAGGAAGGTGTGGCGGGGATCTCTCTACCATAGTAAGAACGTATCAATGAGGTCAGGGAATGTTCAATGATGACAAGGTGATCTCTTAGATGACATTGGGTTCCTGAATCGTAAAAAGGGCAGCGGAGATTTTAAGGTTTGGCTCTCAACCTGCTTAGTACCAGTTTAAGAAGAGGCCTCCAACAATGAAAAGGCTTCGAACTATCTTAGTTTATTCTTTTTACTACCACAGAGTCTTCTTAAGCTGTACACAATCGTCAATATATAGTTAGATTAAATTGAAACAGACGTCGCCAGTACAAAGGAGTACAAAGGAAATCAAGCAACAACAGATCTAGTGACCCTTCTAGGCTCCTTGTCCTCCAAAACACTGAGGATCAAGTGTCCAAACAGTGGTTTAGAGTGGGTAAGGGAACATTGGAAAGGGAACTACTGCCCTGCCACTAACGTGGCAGGACTAGGAAGTTAGTAGGGGACATATGGGTTAGTAACTGAGGGGAGGATAAAATAAAGTTATTCATTTACAAACGCGGTCAGTCGCGGGTTTGATGCGAGATATTTGTCTAGGCGGAATTTAAATGAATCAACGGTGCTGCAGTCTATAACGTCTCGGGGAAGCCCATTCCACAAGTTGACAACTCGATTGAAGAAGAAATTCTTAGATTCGTGTGAGTTAAAAGATTTACCAATAATTTTGCAACCGTTTCCCCGCGTGTAATTAGATTGGTCGATGGTGAAGTACTTACTACAGTTCATATTGTCGATGCCTTTGATGATTTTGAACACTTGAATTAAGTCACCTCTTAATCTGCGCTGGGTTAAAGGAAATAGATTTAATTCTCTAAGACGCTCTTCGTATGGTTTGTTCTTTAGGCTAGGTATCATTTTGGTAACTCTACGTTGAACTCGTTCTAGCTTGTTTATGTCTTTTTGGTAATAAGGGCACCAGCATTGAACGCAGTATTCCAGAAGAGGGCGGACTAAGGAATTGTAAAGGGTTAGGATTACGTCTTTGGATTTATGCTCAAATGATCTGCCTATAAAGCCAATTATTTTGTTTGCCTTCTTAACAACTTCTGAACATTGTTGACTCGGTTTTAGGTTACTCGATATTGTTACTCCCAGATCGGTTTCTTTGTTTACATTCTTAAGCTGAGTGCCATTCATCGAATAGTTTGCTTTCTCATTTAGGTATCCGATATGTAGTACTTTACATTTATCCGCATTGAAACTCATTTGCCAAATTTGGGCCCAATGTGACAATTTATCTAGATTGTGTTGCATATCGTCAACTTGATCTTTTGAGAGTACGCTATTTGCAATTTTTGTATCGTCAGCAAATTTTGAGATTGTACAGGCGAGACCCTCATCTATGTCGTTGATGTAAATTAGAAAGAGACTTGGTCCTAGTACCGATCCCTGGGGTACCCCGCTACTTACATTGGTCCATTTAGATGCCTTACCGTTTATGACTACTCTTTGCTTTCTGTCGCTGAGCCAATTTTCTATCCATTTCAACACACCGTCTTGTATTCCATGCGCTTTTAGTTTTAGCAGTAAACGTTTGTGGGGAACTTTGTCAAAGGCCTTTTGAAAATCAAGGTATATAATATCTACAGCTTTACTCTCATCGTAGAGGTTGAGGATATCGTGGAAGAAGTCTAAGAGGTTTGTTAAACAGGAACGTTTTTTACGAAAGCCGTGTTGAGTATCTTTAAGTATGTTATTTTCCTCTAAGTGATTTACGAGTCTGTCTCTTATGACCGTTTCTAGCATTTTACATACAACTGAGGTTAAGCTAATTGGACGATAGTTACTGGGTAGGGATTTGCTGCCTTTCTTGAATATCGGTGTTACGTTGGCTATCTTCCACTGATCAGGCATAGTTCCAGACTGCAAGGATTTATTGAATAGTAATGTCAGTGGTTTGGAGAGCTCATCCTTAGCTTCCTTTAGAACTCTAGGCGAGATTGTATCAGGTCCAGGTGTTTTATTTACCTTGAGTTTATCTAAACAATTCAATACTTCTTTCTCTGTAACGGTGATATTGCTTAGAACATCTGAATTATCAATCTGAATCGGCGATGGTGTAGGGATATCACTGAGGTCTTCTGTTGTAAAAACTGATGCAAAGAAGGTATTGAGGGCATTGCTCATTTGTACTTCGTCTTTGGTATATTCTGCATTTTCATCGACTAACGGTCCAACAGTTGAAGTAAATACTTTTTTCTTTCTGATATAACTATAGAATTCTTTCGGGTTTGTTTTACTTTGATTCGCAATATGTAACTCTAGGGTCTTTTTACTTTGCTTAATTAACTTTTTGGCTTTGCGTCGTAGCTCTACAAATTTCACCCGTTCTTCGTCATTTTGTGAGGATTTTAATCTATTATTAGCAATTTTTTTAGCAAGCAGGCAGTTTGAAATATCTTTATTCCTCCATTTGGGCTTATTATTATGGCCTGGACGCCGTATTTTCGATGGTATGCAGTCTTGCACTGCTTTTAGGTAAGTGGTTTCGAATAACTTCCAAGATGTATTTATATCGTTATTGTTAATTAAAAAGCTCCAGTCAGTTTCTTTAAACATAGCTCTACAGAAGGAGTTAAGAGTGGGAAGGAGTTAGATCAGCTCTGTGGGATTGTAGAATACATTTAAGGATGGGAACCGACTCTTTACAATGGCAGGAGTTGCATATGGGTATGATAGATAGTCAGACGGTTCAGGTTTGGTCCAAAATGGTAGACAGTGTGGTCAAGAATCATCATCATCATCAGCCCGAGTTAGTCTACTGTAGGACAAAGGCCTATATATGCGTAACTCCTATAGAATAATGCGTATATTCTGCCTCTTTAAACATTGTACATTAAGGGGAGGTTTTTAGTGTTTGTTAGACTTCCATCAAGCTTGAAATTACACCCCCTTGACTCCCTTTCAAGATAAATTTGTAAATTTTTCGGTAGAAAAATGTCCCGGCCAAAGGCCGATTTCTCTTAAATTACAGGCTCGCTATTGCTCGCCAGGAAAAAATCGACACCTAAATGGCACAAAAGGTCTTAAAAGAGACATAAATGGGGCGAAAGTTCTTTAAAACGCCAAACTAATGGGGCGAACGTCTTAAAAGCTCAAAATCAATGGGGCTAAACATGAGGGAGAAAGGGGTAAAGAAAATAATCCCTCAAGTGGAAATCTCCCCTTAATATGTGTAACTCCCATAGAATAATGTTTTATATTGTGTGCTTTGGTTTCTTATATATTTAGATCCTGATGATTGTATGATTTAATATGCCGAAACGTTGGTATCCTAATGAAGATTTTGTTCGCTACGTTTCCTACGAACACTCCTATATCCGATGCTCTTCCAAACATTTCCACTCAAACCAGTCAGAAATTAGCCTGTTCCATACCACTTAGTCGCTCGTAACTGTATTTAGTTTACAGTGACGATGTTGCAGTTTAAAAAAAAAGAAACACGTAATTGCGAAACAGGCTATGATGTCGGAACAGTTCTCTGGGCACAATACAGAACTCACGACAAGTGGGTGGTATATACTCGCATTACTCGCTCTCACAATACAGAACTCACGACAAGTGGTATATACTCGTATTACTCGCTCTCACAATACAGAACTCACGACAAGTGGTATATACTCGTATTACTCGCTCTCACAATACAGAACTCACGACAAGTGGTATATACTCGCATTACTCGCTCTCACAATACAGAACTCACGACAAGTGGTATATACTCGCATTACTCGCTCTCACAATACAGAACTCACGACAAGTGGTATATACTCGCATTACCTCTCACAATACAGAACTCACGACAAGTGGTATATACTCGCATTACTCGCTCTCACAATACAGAACTCACGACAAGTGGTATATACTCGCATTACTCGCTCTCACAATACAGAACTCACGACAAGTGGTATATACTCGCATTACTCGCTCTCACAATACAGAACTCACGACAAGTGGTATATACTCGCATTACTCGCTCTCACAATACAGAACTCACGACAAGTGGTATATACTCGCATTACTCGCTCTCACAGTACAGAACTCACGACAAGTGGTATATACTCGCATTACTCGCTCTCACAATCTCACACATGTCATGAATTAACCCCTTCTGTACCGGCGATGTCTATTGTATATTATTCTAGCTATATTTAGAGGACTTAATTGTGCAGTTTAAGAAGGATGTGTGGTAGTAAAAAGGGTTAAGTGAGATAGTTTGAAGCCTATTAATTGCTGTCGGTACTTCCTAAATTATAGGCTCGCTGTCGCTCTATAGAAAAAATCGACTCCTAAATGGCACAAAAGGTCTTAAAGTCGCCAAACTAATGGGGCCAAGTATGAGGGAGAAGGGGGCCAGAAAAATACCAAACGATCACTTCTTCCCTCAACATTTATACTCAATATTGGTCTGACAAATTATTATATTAACCGTACTTTCATTGTGTGTTTCCGACATTATTTTGCATAAGTCTTGTTTCCAGTACAGCAGATCCCAGAAATGTTGGCAGCAAATTACTGGCCATAGAAAATTGACGATACAAAGCTCTCGTGTGAAACCCCCATTAACCCCTTCTGTACCCGCGACGTCTTTTTTATCTCATTAGACCTACATTTAAGCGATTGTGTGCAGTATAAGAAGGATCTGTGGTAGCAAAAAAGGTTAAATGAGATAGTTCGGTGCATGGTAATTACTGGAGGCCCTTTTTGAACTGAATACAATCGTTTAATAGTAGCCTGAATATAGTAACAAGGACCGCGCCGGTACTGAAGGGGTTAAGGAAAACATAACGAAGAGACAAGGTTTATTCAATTTTGGCTACAGTTTTTGTCACGACTATACAGTGTGTATGAAAACACCTGGTTGTTATTAACTAATTAACAGTGTGTGTCGCACTACAAGAAAAGTTTTATAATGAATCAACAATACATTGTTCAAACACACACACACACACACACACACACACACACACACACACACACACACACACACACACACACACACACACACAGACTTTATAATACACACACTCTCAAATGCACGATCACTTACACACACACGAGATAAACATATTAGTAAAAGTAATTATGGAAAGCGAGAGAATGACTAAGAGGGTGTACGAGAGCGAGGTGGAGGGACAGAGAGGGAGAGGTAGACCGTATGAGAGGTGGAAGGATGGAGTCAGGAAGTACATGAACGAAGGCGGTGCTGGTTGGGGGGAGGGGCGTCGACTGACTGGGGACAGAGATGCATGGGGGCGGTTCGTTCGTGGCCACCCCTTCGGGGATCACGGCGTCAGGCAATAGATAGATAGATAGATAGATTATATGTAGTTTTATTTTGACCACATATTTATGTATATATTATACTTGGATATTGGAAATCATAATTTTGATAATATTGAAAATAAATTTATTGTAAAAGTTATATATTTTTTTGAAAGCAGTTGAATGATTCAAGGACAAGAAGTGAAACAGTTCCCAAAAGATAAATATGAATTATCAAGTGGTGTTAAAATAATATCTTCATAATAAGTGAATTATAGCGTACCCTGCAAACTAAGAACTAAAACCCTGTAATAATTGTGTATCACATCCACTAAAAACGACTATGTTATAAATCTGATCAACCAAAGAATGTCTTGAAGTACACTAGCGCCCTTAACATTTAACGGTAACATTATTTTCCTAATAAGAGAGAGAGAGAGAGAGAGAGAGAGAGCGCGAGCGAGTCCAAGCCCAAGCCCAAGCCTGCGTTCACTGCAACGATGTTTGTGTGTGTGTGTGTGTGTGTGTGTGTTCGCTAGCACTCTTGTATGTCAATAATATTATACTTATTTTTTATTCTAACAGTTGCAATTATCATCTCTGAATAATTTTGTGTATATATTAATAACTCTCTGTTCCCTATTAATGTTTAAAATAACGCCCTAATGATATTGTAACTTTTCCTTTAAATTGTAATTCATGAACAACGACCTACACCTTTGTAAAATACTCTCATCTCAAATTGTTAGGCAATGCACGAGGAAACAAATTCAACGTTACTACAAACACAGTTCACATAAACTTTCCTCCTGACACAATTTGATCATTTATCCTTAACGGGGGTCACCGTTTTGTTTTCTCTTTCTCTCTTTTTCTCTCTTTCTCTGGCTTGTATCCATTCGGCTCCATTCAGCCAAGACGTTTATCCCCATCCAGGTGTCGATTTCTTCCTGGCGAGCGATAGCGAGCCATCATTGTATAGAGAAATCCGGCTTCGCCGGAGAAATTTTTCTATCGAAAAATGTACAAATTTAGCTTGCTGTAAAATACAAAAATATGTATATGCTGGCTCGCTACCGCTCGCCAGGAAAATATTGACACCTGGATGAGGGTAATTATACGTCTTAAAATGGTAGGCTGAATGGAGCCGAATGGATACAAACCAAAGAGAGAGGGAGCGAGAGAGAAAGAAGTGAGGTGGGCCCCCTTAAGTGAACTCACAAAAGATGATATATACAAAGTGTCCATCGTGGGGGTTGCTGCTGTAATTGCCTGCATTCTACATGGTTTGTACACAAGGTCAGAACATGTGAACAGTTATTGCTCTTGTGTAATTATCTAACTTGGGGATGGTTGGCTTTTCAGCAGCCTGTAACTATGCCGACTCCCTGAAATAATAACATTAAGATTTCCAGAACATTGGATTGTTTGCGTACTCGATATTAATTACTTAGACACGTCACATATATTGCCAGAGGAATCGTAGTCATAAATATTATCTACGATACGAGTATGGCTGGACATAATATTCTATCCGTTCAGTTGCATTTTATTGATAACATAATTGTTCAAAACTTACAAAGCTCACATTACTTCTAGGGCCATTGTTTCCCTTATAAACTGCTTTCATGATAGAAAACATATGTCATTGTCTTGCCAATTACATTTTCTATAGCAAAGGCCACACAAATAATGAACATGACGAAAAATAGTATGCTTTAAAGTTATAATTGACGAATATTAATTA
>CM064489.1:10656457-10723957 GCA_032716605.1 Paralithodes platypus
TGTTGATAGGGTTGTTGTTTGGGGGTGGCTGTGATGTCTGTGTTGATAGGGTTGTTGTTTGGGGGTGGCTGTGATGTCTGTGTTGATAGGGTTGTTGTTTGGGGGTGGCTGTGATGTCTGTGTTGATAGGGTTGTTGTTTGGGGGTGGCTGTGATGTCTGTGTTGATAGGGTTGTTGTTTGGGGGTGGCTGTGATGTCTGTGCTGATAGGGTTGTTGTTTGGGGTGGCTGTGATGTCTGTGTTGATAGGGTTGTTATTTGGCGGTGGCTGTGATGTCTGTGTTGATAGGGTTGTTGTTTGGGGGTGGCTGTGATGTCTGTGTTGATAGGGTTGTTGTTTGGGGGTGGCTGTGATGTCTGTGTTGATAGGGTTGTTGTTTGGGGGTGGCTGTGATGTCTGTGTTGATAGGGTTGTTGTGGGGGGGTGGCTGTGATGTCTGTGTTGATAGGGTTGTTGTTTGGGGGTGGCTGTGATGTCTGTGTTGATAGGGTTGTTGTTTGGGGGTGGCTGTGATGTCTGTGTTGATAGGGTTGTTGTTTGGGGGTGGCTGTGATGTCTGTGTTGATAGGGTTGTTGTTTGGGGGTGGCTGTGATGTCTGTGTTGATAGGGTTGTTGTTTGGGGGTGGCTGTGATGTCTGTGTTGATAGGGTTGTTGTTTGGGGGTGGCTGTGATATCTGTGTTGATAGGGTTGTTGTTTGGGGGTGGCTGTGATGTCTGTGTTGATAGGGTTGTTGTTTGGGGGTGGCTGTGATGTCTGTGTTGATAGGGTTGTTGTTTGGGGGTGGCTGTGATGTCTGTGTTGATAGGGTTGTTGTTTGGGGTGGCTGTGATGTCTGTGTTGATAGGGTTGTTGTTTGGGGGAGGCTGTGATGTCTGTGTTGATAGGGTTGTTGTTTGGGGGTGGCTGTGATGTCTGTGTTGATAGGGTTGTTGTTTGGGGGTGGCTGTGATGTCTGTGTTGATAGGGTTGTTGTTTGGGGGTGGCTGTGATGTCTGTTGATAGGGTTGTTGTTTGGGGGTGGCTGTGATGTCTGTGTTGATATGGTTGTTGTTTGGGGGTGGCTGTGATGTCTGTGTTGATATGGTTGTTGGTTGGGGGTGGCTGTGATGTCTGTGTTGATAGGTTTGTTTTTGGGGGTGGCTGTGACGTCTGTGTTGATAGGGTTGTTGTTTGGGGGTGGCTGTGATGTCTGTGTTGATAGGGTTGTTGTTTGGGGGTGGCTGTGATGTCTGTGTTGATAGGGTTGTTGTGTTTGGGGGTGGCTGTGATGTCTGTGTTGATAGGGTTGTTGTTTGGGGGTGGCTGTGATGTCTGTGTTGATAGGGTTGTTGTTTGGGGGTGGCTGTGATGTCTGTTGTGCTAGGGTTGTTGTTTGGGGGTGGCTGTGATGTCTGTGTTGATAGGGTTGTTGTTTGGGGGTGGCTGTGATGTCTGTGTTGATAGGGTTGTTGTTTGGGAGTGGCTGTGATATCTGTGTTGATAGGGTTGTTGTTTGGGGGTGGCTGTGATGTCTGTGTTGATAGGGTTGTTGTTTGGGGGTGGCTGTGATATCTGTGTTGATAGGGTTGTTGTTTGGGGGTGGCTGTGATGTCTGTGTTGATAGGGTGGTTGTTTGGGGGTGGCTGTGATGTCTGTGTTGATAGGGTTGTTGTTTGGGGGTGGCTGTGATGTCTGTGTTGATAGGGTTGTTGTTTGGGGGTGGCTGTGATGTCTGTGTTGATAGGGTTGTTGTTTGGGGGTGGCTGTGATGTCTGTGTTGATAGGGTTGTTGTTTGGGGGTGGCTGTGATGTCTGTGTTGATAGGGTTGTTGTTTGGGGGTGGCTGTGATGTCTGTGTTGATAGGGTTGTTGTTTGGGGGTGGCTGTGATGTCTGTGTTGATAGGGTTGTTGTTTGGGGGTGGCTGTGATGTCTGTGTTGATAGGGTTGTTGTTTGGGGGTGGCTGTGATGTCTGTGTTGATAGGGTTGTTGTTTGGGGGTGGCTGTGATGTCTGTGTTGATAGGGTTGTTGTTTGGGGGTGGCTGTGATGTCTGTGTTGATAGGGTTGTTGTTTGGGGGTGGCTGTGATGTCTGTGTTGATAGGGTTGTTGTTTGGGGGTGGCTGTGATGTCTGTGTTGATAGGGTTGTTGTTTGGGGGTGGCTGTGATGTCTGTGTTGATAGGGTTGTTGTTGGGGGGTGGTTGTGATGTCTGTGTTGATAGGGTTGTTGTTTGGGGGTGGCTGTGATGTCTGTTGATAAGGTTGTTGTTTGGGGTGACTGTGATGTCTGTGTTGATAGGGTTGTTGTTTGGGGGAGGCTGTGATGTCTGTTGATAGGGTTGTTTGGGGGTGGCTGTGATGTCTGTGTTGATAGGGTTGTTGTTTGGGGGTGGCTGTGATGTCTGTGTTGATAGGGTTGTTGTTTGGGGGTGGCTGTGATGTCTGTGTTGATAGGGTTGTTGTTTGGGGGTGGCTGTGATGTCTGTTGATAGGGTTGTTGTTTGGGGGTGGCTGTGATGTCTGTGTTGATATGGTTGTTGTTTGGGGGTGGCTGTGATGTCTGTGTTGATAGGGTTGTTGTTTGGGGGTGGCTGTGATGTCTGTGTTGATAGGGTTGTTGTTTGGGGGTGGCTGTGATGTCTGTGTTGATAGGATTGTTGTTTGGGGGTGGCTGTGATGTCTGTGTTGATAGGGTTGTTGTTTGGGGGTGGCTGTGATGTCTGTGTTGATAGGGTTGTTGTTTGGGGGGTGGCTGTGATGTCTGTGTGATAGGGTTGTGTTTGGCGGTGTCTGTGATGTTTGTGTTGATGGGGTTGTTGTTTGGGGGTGGCTGTGATGTCTGTGTTGATAGGGTTGTTGTTTGGGGGTGGCTGTGATGTCTGTGTTGATAGGGTTGTTGTTTGGGGGTGGCTGTGATGTCTGTGTTGATAGGGTTGTTGTTTGGGGGTGGCTGTGATGTCTGTGTTGATAGGGTTGTTGTTTGGGGTGGCTGTGATGTCTGTGTTGATAGGGTTGTTGTTTGGGGGTGGCTGTGATGTCTGTGTTGATAGGGTTGTTGTTTGGGGGTGGCTGTGATGTCTGTGTTGATAGGGTTGTTGTTTGGGGGTGGCTGTGATGTCTGTGTTGATAGGGTTGTTGTTTGGGGGTGGCTGTGATGTCTGTGTTGATAGGGTTGTTGTTTGGGGGTGGCTGTGATGTCTGTGTTGATAGGGTTGTTGTTTGGGGGTGGCTGTGATGTCTGTGTTGATAGGGTTGTTGTTTGGGGGTGGCTGTGATGTCTGTGTTGATAGGGTTGTTGTTTGGGGGTGGCTGTGATGTCTGTGTTGATAGGGTTGTTGTTTGGGGGTGGCTGTGATGTCTGTGTTGATAGGGTTGTTGTTTGGGGGTGGCTGTGATGTCTGTGTTGATAGGGTTGTTGTTTGTGGGTGGCTGTGATGTCTGTTGATAGGGTTGTTGTTTGGGGGTGGCTGTGATGTCTGTGTTGATAGGGTTGTTGTTTGGGAGTGGCTGTGATGTCTGTGTTGATAGGGTTGTTGTTTGGGGGTGGCTGTGATGTCTGTGTTGATAGGGTTGTTGTTTGGGGGTGGCTGTGATGTCTGTGTTGATAGGGTTGTTGTTTGGGGGTGGCTGTGATGTCTGTGTTGATAGGGTTGTTGTTTGTGGGTGGCTGTGATGTCTGTTGATATGGTTGTTGTTTGGGGGTGGCTGTGATGTCTGTGTTGATAGGGTTGTTGTTTGGGGGTGGCTGTGATGTCTGTGTTGATAGGGTTGTTGTTTGGGGTGGCTGTGATGTCTGTGTTGATAGGGTTGTTGTTTGGGAGTGGCTGTGATGTCTGTGTTGATAGGGTTGTTGTTTGGGGGTGGCTGTGATGTCTGTGTTGATAGGGTTGTTGTTTGGGGGTGGCTGTGATGTCTGTGTTGATAGGGTTGTGTTTGGGGGTAGCTGTGATGTCTGTGTTGATAGGGTTGTTGTTTGGGGGTGGCTGTGATGTCTGTGTTGATAGGGTTGTTGTTTGGGAGTGGCTGTGATGTCTGTGTTGATAGGATTGTTGTTTTTGGAGTGGCTGTGATGTCTGTGTTGATAGGGTTGTTGTTTGGGGGTGGCTGTGATGTCTGTGTTGATAGGATTGTTGTTTGGGGGTGGCTGTGATGTCTGTGTTGATAGGGTTGTTGTTTGGGGGTGGCTGTGATGTCTGTGTTGATAGGGTTGTTGTTTGGGAGTGGCTGTGATGTCTGTGTTGATAGGATTGTTGTTTGGGGTGGCTGTGATGTCTGTGTTGATAGGGTTGTTGTTTGGGGGTGGCTGTGATGTCTGTGTTGATAGGATTGTTGTTTGGGGGTGGCTGTGATGTCTGTGTTGATAGGGTTGTTGTTTGGGGGTGGCTGTGATGTCTGTGTTGATAGGGTTGTTGTTTGGGGGTGGCTGTGATGTCTGTGTTGATAGGAGTGTTGTTTGAGAGTGGCTGTGATATATTTTTTTTTTTTTTTTTTTCTCTATATTCCAACTACTACCTCTCGGGCATAGGCTGATAGCCTTTACACTCGACCGCTGAACACGGTGAGGCCCGTGAGGTCTTGCTCCAGTCTAGGGAGTGAGACATGCGAAGCTTCACGGCCAGAAGCAATTCCATCTCTGAAGCTGCTCCATCTCTGTGCTTCACAGTCTCATCCCCCAGGCTCGGACCCTCACTCTCAGAACGCCACCTATTGAGCATTTAACTCACTAGGCATTGCCCCCCTGCAGCATATTTTTGAATATGGGAATATTCATTCAATGCTATTTAATCCGGGAACAATGAGGGTATTTATTTGGCATTTCGGTGTGCTGTGGTAATGCACTGATACTAGGTACAGCACAAATTCCATCCCAATAATATCTTCCCATTGACATTTGGGATTCGAACCCGGGTCCATTGGATTACCAGTCCAGTGGCAAGACCACTCCGCCACACCTCCCCTATATATATACACTGATAGGGTTGTGGCTGTTGCTGTCAGTAGAGTATATGTTAGAGTTGATACTATCACGTGACTGATTGTGTTGTTGTTGTTGAGTTGATGCTTGGCAGGGTGTCAAACTAAAGCTAAGTCTATTTTATTTAGTCTTTATTATTGTGTTTGGAGAGATGATATTGTGGTTTATAGTTCATAGTATGACTTTGGATATTATTAACACCTAACGAGCGGCCTAGGCGGTAATTAATATGTACCGCCCAGCGGGGTGTTTTTACCCAAAATAGGGTTGTTTACGTGATCATTTTCATGCCTAAATAAGACCCAGAGCGTAAAACAAGTATCTAGCACTGAAAGGGCATAAACAGAGCTTTCCAATGACACCCCAACGATCCTTGTACCACCGCTAGTTTTCTTGCAACAATCGTGCAACACGAGTGCAAAAACCATGTAATTCGGTACTTTCCCTACATAATTCCCTGTGTAGCGAGTGTGAGAGGGTGGAGGAGGGTGGGATTCATGTCAGTTGGTCCACCGCGGTGGTCTGGAGCAGTCATACGCTCGCTACTCTCCTGCCACCACTTATCTCTTTCTCTCAGCAACATTACGTGCTGAAAATGGCACACGACTTATGTTGTGAGCCGCCACATAGTCCAAATTTCTTTCACTCGACATGTTGCGCGCCGCCAGTTAAGGGTTAAATGACCAAAAGAATACTATTTCACGTTAATTGTCTTGTATTCCTTCTCATATTCATTCAAGTCTTCAAACAAAATTGCTCTAGTCTGACACCCTGATATTGCTTGGACGATCCTGCATCCTTTAGGGCTGGCGAGTGGCATGCTGTTCTTTGATGGCTTTGTTGGCAGCTTCAATGTTGGGGAAAGTGCTGGTTCAATTATGGTCGCTGGCCTCTCTTTAAACTTATTTACGTCCATAAAAATATATGTAAATAAATATGAAACAGCCAATAATGATACGGGATATACATTTCGGTCTGTGGATTAAATGTTTATGGGAATAAGAGAAATTGTAGATAATAAGAGAAAATTACCACATTGTTTGATAATTATGCCACCAATGTTGTGTCGAAATAAGATGGGCGTTCATTCTTAACCTTTAGCACCATGGCGCCTTTAGTTTTGAATCTAGCTTAAATTAGACGATTGTATGCAGTTTAAGAAGGACCTATGTTATTAAGATGGTTTATTGAGATAGTATTTACCTATTTAAGTCGTAGAGGTAGATTATAAACTAAAGAAAATCGTCTAATGGTAACCAGAATATGATGAACATTACGTAATGGTGGTGAAGGGGTTAATATAGGATCTCTCATCCTCCCTCCATTACTATAAGCTTCCCTCCCTCTCCTATTATTCCTCACCCTCTCTGCCCGCTATTACCCTTCCCTATATCACAATGTTATCTTTATAGTACTTTAGTAAGTTACGTAATTTACCAAAATATATTTTAATTTGTATGCATAATACTATATATATTCATTTCTAATTATACATAAATTTAACAAAAATATCTTGGCCCAACTGATCATTTGAGATTTACTCGAATATTTTATACTGCATATTAAACATGCAGTATAACAGTTTGTTCGTTTAAAGAGATAAATGAACGTATTTAATTTCAATTTTTGTCGTATGATTTTTGCATTAAACTTATACTTTCTAGATGTTTTTTCGTCATTTTGTCTACACTCATCCTCTCCTTATGCTCAGTAAACTCACCTTATCCTCACACTTATTTCTCACTCCGCCATTTCTCCACCTGTCGTACCAAAGCTCACCTCTCATTGTCCTCGGAATATTCATGCCCAGCATTTCCGCCCTCTTACATTGTCTGGCATACAGGGCTTGTGCCTTGCATCCATACGATACTGGTGGGCCTACTCTTTCCTCAAACATTTTTATCTTTGCATGTAATAAATATACTAAAATTCCCGTTGTTTATATGGTATTATAGACCTTATCATGCGCTAAAGTTTCTTTTTGACGATTAGTAGTGAAATTGCCAATTATGTTATTTACTGGTAATATTGATAATTTATTGCACGATACACCATTAGACTCCTCCTTAATGAGCCATCTCCGCCATTTCAGTAGTGGCAGTCCGTATTGAATGTACCTTCAGTGACAGGTTTCCCCCCCCCCACACACACACACACACACACACACACACACACACACACACACACACACAAACACACACACACACACACACTTCCCTACCCGAGTACAGCAATGTGTACAGTCAAGATCAAATATATTCAATTCAAGATTCAAAATTCAATTACAAATAATGTATAGCCCCTTATAGTCGTTCTATGGCAAAGACACTGTTCATGAAATCATTTGCTCATAACTATTCATATGAATGCTCAAATATGACTAGACAGCCGAGGTCAAAAGTCACATAATTGTTTTGAGCTTTAGCAGGTAATACTATTATGAACAATTAAGGAGAGATACAATAGTCTAGTTAAGGGCAGATCTCCACGTGAGGGATTTTTTTCTTGACCCCTTTCTCCCTCATGTTTAGCCCCATTGCTTTTGATATTATAAAACGTTTGCCCCATTAGTTTAGCGATTTTAAGAACTTTCACCTCATATTAAGACCTTTCGTGCAATTCAGGTGTCGATTTTATCCTGGCGAGCGATAGCGAGCCTGTAATTTAAGAGGAACCGGCCTTCGGCCAGGACATTTTTCTACCGAAAAATTTACAAATTTATCTTGAAAGGGACTCAATGGGGTGTAATTTTAAGCTTGATGGAGGTCTAGGGAACAAACTAAATACCTCCCCTTAAGCTTTTGATGGTTTGTTCGTTTGTAAATTCGGTTAATTCTTGAGGAATAAAAATAAGCCAACTTTGTATAATACTAAATTAACTTTGATCCCGATTATACATACATCTGGAATTCAAAGACAGGGAAATATAATTATGCAGTTCTTTATAAACAGATTCTAATCAACTCAGCTGTTATATTGGCTTGAAATATTTTTAGAAGTGGAACTATTATGCCTTCGTATTATACACCTGTTCCTGAAAAAATAAATGATTTGGCACGTGCTCGTTTTGTTTTATCAAAGCCATAATATTTATCAAAGCCATAATAGACACATTAGTTATATAATTGTATTATACAGAATATTTACCCTGTGACAAAATGTCTTTAATTACGCCAATTGCCTATCATAAACACCGATCAAATATCACATTTTGTTTTTCTACCCACTACCCAAGTAAGTGCTGTCTTGGTTTACACTGGCACATACATAAGCAAACAAATCCCTAAAGAAGGAAAGGAATATAAGCGCTGTCTCATATTTTGCCCTGGCTAACCAAATTTCAGCTCCTGTTGGCTGTTTATTGTGTCATTGGGAAGAGGTTTGTGGAGACCAAGGGAGAGGCGTGACAATGGAGGTCACACGCGAACAGTCAGGTAGAGAAATATCTAGGACACGTAACGATCGAGTGAGGATTTACACACACACACACACACACACACACACACACACACACACACAAGCCACGCGGCTAGCTCAGTGGTACCGTCCTTGCCTGAAACCTAGCAGGTCGGAGTTCAAATCTCGTTCAGGTTGATGAAGATTTTCTGAGACATAGTCGGCGGTTACCATCTCCCTTGATCGAGGAGATGGGTAATTGTCATTGGTAATAATGTCCAGTAAGCGGCGACAATACGAGCCAAAAACTCAATTCCTGTCAAACTACAAATATGAATACAATTATGAATACACTCGCACGCACGCACGCACGCACGCACGCACATTCTCATTCCTCAGCCGAAACCCTGCTGTAAAAATCCTAGGACTGTGACCCACATGTTAGTTAACCAAAATTACAGGACCGAGAAAAGTCAACGAATTATTCCTTTCAAAATATGCAGCCATAGGGGCATTCCACAATTCTTGGTCACATCACCCAAATTTGTAGGCTCCTAATCATATCGATTTTTTTTGTTCAGGATATCTTTGTTTTGGCTAAAGTAAGATATTTCCCAGATTCTGCTCGCGTGAATGCTTTCTATTTATCAAAAACTAGTATGATACTTATGCAATATAATATTTCATAGCTTAATAAGGTCAGTGGTGGTGTGTAGTATGCATATATATATATATACTGTACTGTATATATAATTTTCATTTTACTTGAAAACGGGCAACCTAATCAGAACCAGTTGGTCTGTTGGTGTTTGCATTCATTGGTGTTCCATTGTATAATAGGGAACTACATAGCTAGTTTATATATTTCGCTTTGTAATGGCGCAAATTAATACATGTCCTTATCTCCACACACTTTTATGTGAAATATTATCTTAATTATGTGAATTACTTTTCATACCTGAGCTATGTATTAGATTATTAGTCACGGTATATTGATAAGTAATTACGGTACGTAGAGTATTAAATCACTCTAATTTTATAATTTATTGTATTCATGAGCAACATTCTACTGGAAACAATGTATTATATGTCATTCATTTTGATAAGCGTGAAGTTTTTGCTGTATTTATAGACAAAATGCTAATATACCATTAAAGTTTTATTTGTCGTCACATTTAATCATGCAATGTGTCAGCGATCCTCCCCTTGCTAGCTGTCCTCTGGTTATTAAGGGAGCCCATCACGCTTGTTTTATCTTTTTCTCCCTCACTCTTTGGCTTGTATCCATTCGGCCCCATTCAGCCTCCTATTTTAAGACGTTTACCCCCATCCAGGTGTCAATATTTTCCTGGGGAGCGGAAGCGAGCCAGCATATATATATTTTTGTTTTGAAAGCAAGCTAAATCTGTACATTTTTCGATAGAAAAATGTCTGGCGAAGCCGGATTTCTCCATACAATGCTGGCTCGCCATCGCTCGCCAGGAAGAAATCGACACCTGGATGGGGATAAGCGTCTTAAAACAGTTGGCTGAATGGGGCCGAATGGATACAAGCCAGAGAAAGAGAGAAAAGGAGAGAAAGATAAAACAATCAGTTGACCCCCTTTACAAATGTGCAGCACCAGCGTCGGGTATACCTCATTAACAGTCGGAAAAATGAACAGCGGAAAAATAGTTTAATGAATACTCAGTGAATAGCGTTGAAATGATAGACAAGCTTAATTACTCCATGTACAACAGTAGGAATGCAGTAACTAGGAATATAATTATGATGGAGAAGAGCAACAATAAAAACAGGAAAATGGCCGGCCCACTAACTTTCTCCCTTCTACTGTACTTCATAATTTCCTACTTTACCTTCCTGACCAAACCCTATCTTTATTCCCCCTCCTTCCTAAAAAAAAAAAAAAAAAAAAAAAAAAAAAAAAAAAAAAGTTACAGAAGGGACTGGGGTTCTCGAAAAGGGGCTCCAGTCCAGAAAATGTACTTGACTTACAGTGTGCGGGCTTAATAATCCAGAAGGGTTGATAGCCTCTGAATTTCTTATTTTAACTAACTAACTAAGCAAGTTATAACATTCTTCCTCTATCGAAAAACTGTCTACTCTCCTACTTAACTCCAGCCATCGTATCGTTTAAGGGGATATTTCCACTTGAGGGATTTTTTTCTTTACCCCTTTCTCCCTCATGTTTAGCCCCATTGCTTTTGTGATTTTAAGACGTTCGCCCTAGTAATTTGGACATTTTAAGACACTTTGCCCCATTTCAGTCAATTTTAAGACCTTTCGTGCCATTAAGGTGTCGATTTTTTCCTGGCGAGCGACAGCGAGCCTGTAATTTAAGAGCAACCGGCCTCCGGCCTGGACATTTTTCTACCGAAAAATTTACAAATTTATCTTGAAAGGGGGTCTAGGGGGTGTAATTTTAAGCTTGATGAAAACGTAGGGAACAAACTAAATACCTCCCCTTAAGTTATAACTCCACCTTTTACGCCTCTACTTTGCTCTTTGTTTTCCTCCTGTCCTTCTCTCTAATTCTTGTGGAACTTCTCACCTCCCCAACCTGTCTCCCCCCCCCCCCCCCCCACACACCCCTCGATTTTATTTATATTATGCACCTCAAGTGTGTACAGTCGCACATGAAATTCACTTCAACCTGTGTATATTAAGTAAAACAATCGAAATATGAACACTGGTTTATCAATATATGTTAAGTATTAGATGATGCTTAGCTACATTTATTTCTATGTATCAAGTGCACTCGTATTCCGATCCTAATGTTATATATATCTCAGTATAATCGTTGGCTGGAGGGTAATATATAACTCATTACCGACTGACACCACACATATTTCTCGCAGTTGATTTTCCATAGTAATTTAGATTTTGTAATTATGAGCTATGTTGGGAATAATTATTGCCAGATTGAGTTATCTTAGAGTCCGTTGACATATATGGTTGGTGCTATGTGTGCAGGGACGAGTATAATAGGATTGCAACCTTCACAACAATCACATATATGGTTGGTGCTATGTGTGCAGGGACGAGTATAATAGGATTGCAACCTTCACAACAATCACATATATGGTTGGTGCTATGTGTGCAGGGACGAGTATAATAGGATTGCAACCTTCACAACAATCACATATATGGTTGGTGCTATGTGTGCAGGGACGAGTATAATAGGATTGCAACCTTCACAACAATCACATATATGGTTGGTGCTATGTGTGCAGGGACGAGTATAATAGGATTGCAACCTTCACAACAATCACATCTATATACGCGGACTAAGGCAGGAGCCCACCTTCATTTCTTCAGGTTATTTGCTGTTTATTGGTTTAACCCCTTATGTACTGGCGACGTATTTAATTGTTTCTAACTACAATTTATACGATGTTGTACAGTTTAAGAAGGATCTGGGGTATTGAAAAGAGTTAAGTGAGATAGTTCAAAGCCTGTTAATTGAGGAAGTATCTTTATAAACTGAATAAAATCGTCTAACAGTAACCAGAATTAAGTTAAAAAGACGGTGCCGGTACAGAAGGGGTTAAGAGGAAAATACTCCTGAACCACACTGCACACACCTTGAAGGGAACCACACTGCACACACCTTGAAGGGAACCACACTGCACACACCTTGAAGGGAACCACACTGCACACACCTTGAAGGGAACCACACTGCACACACCTTGAAGGGAACCACACTGCACACACCTTGAAGGGAAAGGCTTTATGTATATCTGCTAAGGAGAGAAAGGCAGCCATGTTGTCTTTATGTATATCTGCTAAGGAGAGAAAGGAAGTCATGTTGTCTTTATGTATATCTGCTAAGGAGAGAAAGAAAGCCATGTTGTCTTTATGTATATCTACTAAGGAGAGAAAGGCAGCCATGTTGTCTTTATGTATATCTGCTAAGGAGAGAAAGGCAGCCATGTTGTCTTTATGTATATCTACTAAGGAGAGAAAGGAAGCCATGTTGTCTTTATGTATATCTACTAAGGAGAGAAAGAAAGCCATGTTGTCTTTATGTATATCTACTAAGGAGAGAAAGGAAGCCATGTTGTCTTTATGTATATCTGCTAAGGAGAGAAAGGAAGCCATGTTGTCTTTATGTATATCTACTAAGGAGAGAAAGAAAGCCATGTTGTCTTTATGTATATCTACTAAGGAGAGAAAGAAAGCCATGTTGTCTTTATGTATATCTACTAAGGAGAGAAAGGAAGCCATGTTGTCTTTAGATCCATGTTGATTGTCAGCTTCCATAAAGATAGTATTTGCTATTTTCTCGTGTTCTATTACCAATGAAGTATAGTGGTGTAATATATACTATACACATATAATGTAATGATGAGTAGAGACAGGTTGAGGAATGAAGAGGTACGTAGGAGAGCGGGACAACGGGAACCTTACGGCCATAGAGGACAAAGGGTGCTAGGCTGTTATGGATTTGTTGAACGAATGGGAGAAGAAAGGTTTACAAAGAGAATGTATGAGTCAGGAAGAAGGGGAAATAGAGGGAAAGGAAGACTTCGGTTGAGATGGAGAAATGATGTAATAGAAACGTCGGAAGGTAGAGAGATTACTGAAGAACAGGCAAGAAGAGTGGTAATAAATATAACTTAATGGAATATGCTTGTGAATAGATGAGTGGCGAGTGGTCGGAGGGAGAGGGGGTCGGGCAGGTCTCGAAAAATCAGTTGCTATGGGGTTCAATATACCATCAGCTGGAAGAACATTGACTATAACAATATGTCAGCCTTTGGCCGAGACATTTTTCTATCGAAAAATGTACAAATTTATCCTCAAGGAGGGTATTATGGGTTAAGCTTGATGGAGGTCTAGGGAGGTATTTCAAAACTGAAGAAAACAAAAATAAACAAATCAAAATAAAATTAAAAATAAACTATATACAGTATATGAGGAAATATATACCCCCCTCCCCACCCCACCCCATTAACACATTATAATATAATGCTCTCAACCAGTGACAACTCACACAATATATATATTTATTTGTGAAATTCAATTTGGCACTTGTTTAGTTGGTCCACGTCAATTTGGTACTGGTTGAAATATATTGGTTGGAATGGTGCAGTGGTTGAAGCGGGTATTATATAAATAGTTTCTATATATGTATTCAAACTTGTACATTACACAACTTACATATTACATAAGTTTCAATGCATCTATAGAAACTCTATTCATAAAATATGTTATTAAACAAGGTTTCGTGTGCAATTCTATTGAATTGTTAAATCAATTTAGTGTTTACTCATTGATGAATGTGGAGTGGATTCCTTAACTAGAGAACAAGTTATATATAGTCACACTCGCACACACTTACATACACACATCAACACACACACACATACCACGTTTCGAATGTATTCCCATCTGAATCGAATCCTCTCATTAAGTTGTACCTAATATTTTCATAAATTTGTATCTGGCTCAGTTCATATTTATCAAACTAAACTGGCCCACTCTTCCCTAAAATTGTGTAGGCAAACACGCACACCCACACATAACCACACCGACACACACACCCACACATAACCACACCGACACCCACACACCCACACATAACCACACCGACACACACACCCACACATAACCACACCGACACACGCACACACACATAACCACACCGACACACACACACACACATAACCACACCGACACACACACACACACATAACCACACCGACACACACACCCACACATAACCACCCCGACACACACATAACCACACCGACACACACACACACACACACATAACCACACCGACACACACACACACATAACCACACCGACACACACACACACACATAACCACACCGACACACACACATAACCACACCGACACACACACCCACACCGACACACACACACACACATAACCACACCGACACACACACACACACACAACAACAACAACAACACCCACACAAAACCACACACACACACACACAGACCCACTCATAACCACACCGACACCGATACCCACTCAACACACACCCACACGCACCTACACAACACACACAACCACCCACACCGACCCACACACAATCACCCCTACACTTAATGGTTCTGCTATAGTGGTATATGTCTGCCACGAAACAGTTGACATGACCGCCAGCTAACATATTGAAGTGAGGGGCTTGTCCAACTGTGATATTGACCAAGGGAAGGTATGCCAGGTGACAGATGTGTTAACCCCTTCTATACCAGAGACGTCTTTTTGCCTTTATTCTGGGTACCATTAGACAATTTTATTCATTTCAAAAAGGGCCTACAGCTTTTAACCCTTTTTACTACCACAGATCCTTTTTAAACTTCAGAAATTCGTCTAAATATATCTAGAGTAGATTGTGAAAGACGTCGACGGTACGGGTCGTTTTTCTGGTCCCTCTTCTGCCTCATGTTTAGCCCCATTCATTTTCAGATTTAAAGACGTTCGCCCCATTAGTTTGTCGATTTTAGGACATTTAACCCTTTTCTTTGTCAATATTAAAAAATAATCTTGTCATTTAGGTGTCGATGTTTTGCTGGCGAGCGATAGCAAGCCTGTAATTTAGGAGGAATCGGCTTTCGGTCGGGACATCTTCCTACCGAAAAATGTACAAATATATCTTGAAGGGGGATGTTGGGGTTGTTATTTTAAGTTTAATGGAGGTCTAGGGAGGAAACTAGGAAATAAGTAACACTCCGTTCTTAACATTAATCATCAATTACAAACCTCAATGTACTCTAATAAACTAATGAAAGCATATGGTCCTCACGGGATTCGAACTCGGGACACCACACCCAGAACATAAGCATCTAAACCATTACACCACCAAGACAGTTAGTAAATACATGAACACATCGACGAATTATACCCAAGTGTCGGAAATGGTTTTATTGCGAAGACACCTGAAGAAGTCTGTATAGGTGAACCGAAAATAGCATATCTCTATAACAAAACTGTTTCCGTCATTCGGGTTTATTTTCTAGAGTGAAGTATTCATGTCACTGTGATTTTCTCATCTTATAGTGGCGTATCTTGGTGGCACAGGCATCTGAACAGGCTGTTCTCTTTGCATACCGGGTCATAATATAATGGCAAGGTATACACTTTTTCGACCGCCGTATTTCATCGAAGTTTAGTCATTTGCGCAATTATCAGTATTTAGTCATTTGCGCAATTATCAGTATTTAGTCATTTGCGCAATTATCAGTATTTAGTCATTTGCGCAATTATCAGTATTTCCTCCCGCATACATAGTGTGTTATGAGCTATGGTGACGACTGACGAATAATAGATGGCAACATTAATTTTTATTACGTAATGTAGATCATTTCAAACAGTAGCTCTCAACCAGTGCCAACTCTCAAAATAGTTACAGGTCTGAACTTCAATTTGACACTGGTTTAGTTGGCCCTGGTCGATTTGGTACTGGTTGAGATACATTGGTTAAAATGGTGTACTGGTTGAGGCAGCAGGGAGCAGTTTAAGGGGCAGGTGGTTGCTTTTTTTATCCCTTCTCCCTCATGTTTAGCCCCATTAGTTTGTGATTTTAAGACTATTGCTCAATTAGTTCGGCGATTTTAAGACATGTGCCATTTAGATGTTGATTTTTCCTGGAGAGCGATAGCGAGCCTGTATTTTTAGGAGGAACCGGCCATCGGCCTGGACATTGTTCTACCGAAAAATTTATACATTTATCTTGAAAGGGGGTCTACGGGGTGTTTCTTAAGTTTGATGGAGGTCTAGCGAGGAAACAAAACCATGTATGCTTTTTTTTTTTTTTTTTTTTTGAGACAATGAACGGAGGAAGGAAAAACACAGATAAAACAAAAAGGTCCATGTGCCTAAAGGCATCCTCCATTCATAAAATGTTTGTAACAACTGGATTTAACCATTTGTAGATTGTAAGATTGTGGAAAGCAATTCGAGGGAAGTGAATTCCAAAGAGTAGTAGTTGTAGGGATAAATGAATTTTGATAAGCAGAAGTTCTGCATTGTGGAGGAGAAAGTGTAAATTCATGGGCGCTCTCAGCTGCCCTAGTTCTACGGGGAAAGATGTGGAGAGGCGGCACAATTGAAGCAAGTTCCTCGGAACAATTGCTGTGAAAATATCTGTAGAATAATGCAGAAATAAATAGACCAAAAACTAACCATTACCCCCTTAATCGTAACAAAGAACTGATAAGCAAATGATGAACCAGTAATTGATGGAACACAAATAGAAGGAATACATGGTTGACTGTTCTTGAAGGTTTCCAATAGAAGGAATACATGGTTGACTGTTCTTGAAGGTTTCCAATAGAAGGAATACATGGTTGACTGTTCTTGAAGGTTTCCAATAGAAGGAATACATGGTTGACTGTTCTTGAAGGTTTCCAATAGAAGGAATACATGGTTGACTGTTCTTGAAGGTTTCCAATAGAAGGAATACATGGTTGACTGTTCTTGAAGGTTTCCAATAGAAGGAATACATGGTTGACTGTTCTTGAAGGTTTCCAATAGAAGGAATACATGGTTGACTGTTCTTGAAGGTTTCCAATAGAAGGAATACATGGTTGACTGTTCTTGAAGGTTTCCAATAGAAGGAATACATGGTTGACTGTTCTTGAAGGTTTCCAATAGAAGGAATAGTTCTTGAAGGTTTCCAATAGAAGGAATACATGGTTGACTGTTCTTGAAGGTTTCCAATACATCTATGTTCAGCCATTCAGTAACTTTGACGTCCTTTTCATTATATTCTGACAGTTATTAGACGATTTTATTCAGCTTGGGAAAAAGGCCTACCCATGAAAAGGCTACAGAGCATCTCAATTATTCCTTTTAGCTACGACAGATCCTTAAACTGCACAAAATCGTCGACATGTAGCCAGAATAATAGATTTAAAATACGTCGCCGGTACAGCAGAGGTTAATCAACATTGACGGTCAACATCACATAAAGGGATTTGAAAGATATTTTTGGAATTTTGTTTATACGAGCTGCATGAACCAATTTAAGTGGGGTAGGGTATATTTGTTAGTCTATTTTGTTATTTGTTTATATTTTTTTTATTTTCTTCGATAAATCTCCATCTAGCTTTAAAAAATAGTCCCAAGACCCCCCTTCGAGATGAATTTGTAAATTTTTCGGTAGAAAAATGTCGCGGCCGAAGGCCGGTTCCTTCTACAATTGCAGGCTCGCTATCGCTAGTTAGGAAAAAATCGACACCTAAATGTCACGAACGATTTCTATATTGACAAAGAAATTGGGCGAAAAGTCTTATATTCTCCAATATAATTGGCTAAACATCTTAAATGGGGCTAAAATGAAGGATAAAAGGGGCCCAGAAATGCCAACCATTGAAGGATCCATTTTGATATGTTTTATTGTACGAAGTGAATGAACCAATTTCGTTGGTAATGAGTTAATGGTGGCTGTATGAATCATTGGCTGCTTTTGACAGGCTCATTTTCGTTCTACTGCATTTTCTCATTTCTTTTTGTTTTTTTCGTCTATGGGTTGGGAGCAACAACTTCTCCCCAATTTACCCATGTTTGTGATTTTGGGGGATTGGTTTCTGATTATTTGACTTTGAGGGAGAGAGAGAAAGAGGGATATTCTTACCAATTTAACCGTGTTTATCATTTTGGGAGGGCTTCTGATGATTTGACTGAGAAAGAGAGAAAGAGAGGGAGAGAGAGTGTGAGAGTAAGAAAGAGCGTTAGTTACACAGAGTTACACATATACATAGACCATACAGACCTTGCGGTCCCTACTAGGTGGTCTGGCCTTAATATTACTAGACAGGGACAGTATATAGTAGAACAATAGGACAGAAAAGTAGAAGGCTCTCTCCCCGCACTCCGCTCCCTCCGGATAAAAAGCCGTACCGGAAAATAGAATGAATGTCCACAAGGAAATGTTTAATAGAGTATAGACAAAACTTAGTCTGAAAAACCAAAAGCCTACACTTACATACCTACTGATTTATTGATATTAATCCAACCTCAATCTGATATGTTCGTCACTTTGTCAAATCCTATAAGTATCTTCAAACACTAGATAAATTGGCCTCGTAACCTCCTTTTCCTTAGCGAGAAGAAATTTAGTTTCGTTAATCTTTCATAATATGGCTTGTTTCTCAAAGAGGGGATTAGCTTAGTTGTTGTACGCTACACGGATTAGAGTTTTTTAATGTCTGTCTTGAGATACGGGAACCAGAATTGAATGCCATAATCAAGATGGAGTCTAACAATGCTTTTGAATAACGGCAAATAATGTTCTCGTTTTTAAAGATAACATTTCTTTTGATAAATCCCAAGGCTTTGTTAGTTTTATTTGCCGCAGCTGCACAATCCTCTGAGTATGAGAGAGAGAGAGAAAGAGGAGAGAGAGAGAGAGAGAGAGAGAGAGAGAGAGAGAGAGAGAGAGAGAGAGAGAGAGAGAGTTGCTACCTATATAAAGAAACACGTTCAATTAGTGTGTGATATGGTATTGTGTCATCAGTAACGGTGTTGGTAATTCATTTCTAACAAATTATATTAGGTTCGAATTGATAGTTGATGTTGAAATGGGCAGTTGCCTCCACTAATTGCTGGTACACTACTTAAGGATTAAATTGAGACAGTGAGCATTACATGGAGAAAAAACATTGACTATAACTATACGACTGAAAGGACGTTTTCAAAATATTTCGTCAATGTGTCAAATTTATTTAGTACAAGTTTGACTGCATATCACTGCAAGCGACTGTACAGCTACATGAACTGCATATCACTGCAAGCGACTGCACAGCTACATGAACTGCATATCACTGCAAGCGACTTTACAGCTACATGAACTGCATATCACTGCAAGCGACTGTACAGCTACATGAACTGCATATCACTGCAAGCGACTGTACAGCTACATGAACTGCATATCACTGCAAGCGACTTTACAGCTACATGAACTGCATATCACTGCAAGCGACTTTACAGCTACATGAACTGCATATCACTGCAAGCAACTGTACAGCTACATGAACTGCATATCACTGCAAGCGACTGTACAGCTACATGAACTGCATATCACTGCAAGCGACTGTACAGCTACATGAACTGCATATCACTGCAAGCGACTGTACAGCTACATGAACTGCATATCACTGCAAGCGACTGTACAGCTACATGAACTGCATATCACTGCAAGCGACTGTACAGCTACATGAACTGCATATCACTGCAAGCGACTGTACAGCTACATGAACTAAATTATTTTGGGAAATGTTATTCAATTATGTAAGGCAAGGTCATGTCAGATTAAAATTGGTATTCATTCGTATGTTTTTATTTGTTTTATTTAGCATATATATTTCCTGGCAATTGAAACTACTTTTACCAGTCACTTCATTAGTGTTAGCTGAAACATAGACCAACTCAATGTCCAAATCGTAGAGTACTGTAAATTAATTTCAGGTTTTTGAAAATTGAATTCGTAGCAAATTATGTACAAGACAATAGTGTATTAATTCTATAATTCAAACAATGCAGTAGAATGATCTCGGCTGATCCACATATTATACTACAACTGTAATACCTGATTCCTCAAAATTTACAACTCCAAGATGGATCGCATCAGTTGTAGTGAAACCAGAGATAAATAGACAAGATACCCTTCAAACACCGCGTTCTCTATGGCCTTACGACCTTTATCCCCTTCCGTTCCAGCGACGTCTTTTTTATTTTAACCTAGCTGTATTTAGACGATTTTGTGCAGCCTAAGAAGGATCTATGGTAGCTAAAAGGATTAATCGAGATCCTTGTAGCCTTTTAATGGTTAGATGTGATTCCTAAACTTAATAACATAATCTAATAGTTGCCAGAATCATATGTAATGTAATGAAAGGAACATTACCGCGGCTCCCCTTTATGTCACAAGCCTCGCCCCTAACAGTTACGTCACAAACTCCGCCCCCGTCATTTTGCCCTGCAGCTCACCTGCACGGTAGTACTAACTCTTTCACGCTTTTATCACGCAGAGTTTGCCAGATTAGCAATAAGAAATAGAGCTCTCTCACTCTTATAATTATCTCTCCAAAATTAGTGTTCTGCCCACAGCTAACTCAAAGACAACTGCAGAGGTTGAAGTAACTAAACTAAAGGTTTCTAAATACCCCTGATGGTAACAAAGGCTTTAAAGTATCCCTAATAGGCTCAAAATCGCGTCATATGTCGGAGAGGGTTAATACTCTTCCATGCTGACACTAAAGCACTTCCTTTAATTAACGAGCTAATTAAATTACCGTGCCATTTTTTATGAATAATTATTGTCGCCAATTACTACGGCTAGGATATGAACGCTTATATAATTATGTGTATTGATGTACGCGTTTATTAATATTGGGTACAGACAAATATTCTTTGATTCAGCCTTCGCCATATATACGAAAACCTAACTAAACAAAATTAGGATAGCCCTCCACTTTTCACTCTTCTACTTTGCTTTTTCTTTCCTCCTTTCCTTCTCTCTAATGCATAAGGAGACTTCTCACCCCTCCAACCTGCCTATCCCCCCTCAACTTTAACTTTAACTTAACTTCTAACTTATTTTTTACAAACATAAACATGCCTATCTAAACCAAGATCAATAATGTCTATTATAAACTAGTCTACTCTAAAATATCCAGACCCTGTATGAATAAAATCAATGTTGAATTACGTTTATGGTTTAAACATTATGTGGAGGAGAATGATGAAGGTGCTTGTGGTTCGGGGGTTCTGTGAAGCACATTATTGGGGACTGAGTAATGTTAGCATTTTGGCGAGAAGAGACATTTAAAATAAAGGAAGGAGCTATACCCTATTCCAAATAAAGGAAGGAGCTATACCCTATTCCAAATGGGTAGGCCAGAAATGTTGACGCCTAACCTCTGTAACTTAATAAAGGCTAGAACAAATGGGCTGCAAATATCCACACCAATTCCCTGATTGACCCTACCCAAATGGTAATAACATTAGCTCGATTACTCTAGTCGTTTGTTAGTTATAGAGAGGTCAACGCTTAACCCCTCCACTCCCATTATAGAGAGGTCAACGCTTAACCCCTCCACTCCCATTATAGAGAGGTCAACGCTTAACCCCTCCACTCCCATTATAGAGAGGTCAACGCTTAACCCCTCCACTCCCATTATAGAGAGGTCAACGCTTAACCCCTCCACTCCCATTATAGAGAGGTCAACGCTTAACCCCTCCACTCCCATTATAGAGAGGTCAACGCTTAACCCCTCCACTCCCATTATAGAGAGGTCAACGCTTAACCCCTCCACTCCCATTATAGAGAGGTCAACGCTTAACCCCTCCACTCCCATTATAGAGAGGTCAACGCTTAACCCCTCCACTCCCATTATAGAGAGGTCAACGCTTAACCCCTCCACTCCCATTATAGAGAGGTCAACGCTTAACCCCTCCACTCCCATTATAGAGAGGTCAACGCTTAACCCCTCCACTCCCATTATAGAGAGGTCAACGCTTAACCCCTCCACTCCCATTATAGAGAGGTCAACGCTTAACCCCTCCACTCCCATTATAGAGAGGTCAACGCTTAACCCCTCCACTCCCATTATAGAGAGGTCAACGCTTAACCCCTCCACTCCCATTATAGAGAGGTCAACGCTTAACCCCTCCACTCCCATTATAGAGAGGTCAACGCTTAACCCCTCCACTCCCATTATAGAGAGGTCAACGCTTAACCCCTCCACTCCCATTATAGAGAGGTCAACGCTTAACCCCTCCACTCCCATTATAGAGAGGTCAACGCTTAACCCCTCCACTCCCATTATAGAGAGGTCAACGCTTAACCCCTCCACTCCCATTACGTAATTCTCATCATATTCTGGTTCTCATTAGACGATTTTCTTTAGTTTGTATTCTACTTTTTATTTTGTTATTTTGTTTATTTTGTTATCTACATATGCGACTCAAATTGGTAAATATTATCTCAATAAATCGTCTTGGTAACATATGTCTTTCTTAAGCTGCATAACACCATATAATCTTAGCCAGACTCAAAGGTAAAAAGGCGTCATGCTGAAGGGCTTAAGTGTTTAGCCTACTTATTTGGAACAGGTTAAAGTTCTGTAGGAATAATGATAGAGAAGATTTTTTTTTGCTGAGGGACTGGTTTTGAGTGTTGGAGAAACTTGTGCACACAGAGAATTTAATTATATATATATATATATATATATATATATATATATTAAGGTTCCAGTATAGTTCAAAACAACACCTATAAAAATAGTCGATATTTACATTATTCAAAACAACAGGAATATTGTACTTCCCAGTATGATTCGGCATGCCATGCATGCCGAATCATACTGGGAAGTACAATAATCCTGTTGCTTTGAATAATGTAAATATCGACTATTTTTAATGAAGGCAGGGCAGACACCAGCCGAGTGAGCAGAGATAATGAACAGGGTTCTTGATGGGGAGAATTGTATGGCATCTACAATATGTTTAAGTAGAGTCACACCTGCATAGCATTCAGCAATTATCGTTTTCCTACTTTTTTTCTGGAAGCATTCGATGATTGTGCTTTGTATGTATGTGTGGGTGTTTGTATGTATGTGTGGGTGTTTGCATGTATGTGTGGGTGTTTGCATGTGTGGGTGTTTGCATGTGTGGGTGTTTGCATGTGTGGGTGTTTGCATGTGTGGGTGTTTGCATGTGTGTGTGGGTGTTTGCATGTGTGTGGGTGTTTGCATGTATGTGTGGGTGTTTGCATGTATGTGTGGGTGTTTGCATGTGTGTGTGGGTGTTTGCATGTATGTGTGGGTGTTTGTATGTGTGTGTGGGTGTTTATATGTGTCCTCGGCTATGATGGATGGATACGTGTGCCCATTTGATTAATAATTTGTTTAAGCTGATCGAAATCAAAGTAACATTAACGCTCGTGTGACTTCACCTTAATAAGAGACGCTTTGTTCGTCAGTTAAGGGGAGGCAGACCGTTTTTCTGGACCCCCTTCTCCCTAATGTTTAGCCCCACTAGTTTTGAGATTATAAAACGTTCGGCCCATTAGTTTGGCGATTTTAACAAAGTTCGCCCCATTTCTTTGTCAATTTTAAGACCTTTCGTGCTATTTAGGTGTCGATTATTTCCTGGCGAGCGATAACGAGCCTGCAATTTTAATAGGAACCGGCCTTGGGCCGGGAAATGTTTCTACCATAAAATGTACACATTTATCTTGAAGAGGGGATCTAGGGGGTGTTTTTCTAAGCTTGATGGAGGTCTAGCGAGGAAACTAACAAAATATATGAATAAATTAATTAATAGACCAAACAAACGGCCAGTCTCCCCTTAAGTTTGCAATTGAATCCCAATAAGTCTGGAATTCTAGGAATCATTTAGCCCGCTACTATTAATTACGTGCGTATATCATCACTCATGAAGACGCAGTAGTGTTGATTATTATAATTATGTAGCATATGAAAGATAATTGCTCCTTTTATAATATTCAACGATCGTTTGGACCGGCATTGAATACATTGGATCTATGTAATACATTGGATCTATGTAATACATTGGATCTATGTAATACATTGGATCTATGTAATACATTGGATCTATGTAATACATTGGATCTATGTAATACATTGGATCTATGTAATACATTGGATCTATGTAATACATTGGATCTATGTAATACATTGGATCTATGTAATACATTGGATCTATGTAATACTCTTCGGAAATGTTGAGTTAGTTAAATTTAGGCTTAGTTCGATAAGAAACCTAAGTTGATTCTTATTTGTTTGCCCCTGTTTCCGTTTGAAGTGTTCAAGATATATTGATTGAAATAGTCAGCTGGTTGATTTGACGTACAACCCGTCTTCAGGACATACAGAAAAGCTGTAAAGAACATTTACTCAAACATCTTTCTCTGCAGGTGATTATACATTTGCCAAAACATTAATAAGGAACTAATGCAGTAGAGAGCAGGCTACTTTAAAAAAAAACATTAACAGGTTAATGCATAATAGTAATGCGAAAATATGGTCTTAACTATTTCAACAACGCCATTGTAAAAGTGGAGACTCCTAAGCTTACCTTCAACCTATTTAAACTTGAAGGAGAATTAAATGTGATCATCCATTTATAGTACTTGTCCCATGTTCATATTTTCGCAGTTATAAAGTTATCTGTATTGAACGCAAGCGAAACATGATATTACATGTAGGGTGAGGGCTGGATCTATCCAGAGTGTGTGTGGGTGAGGGCTGGTCTTATCCAGAGTGAGGTTTGGCATCCTCTACCCAACCTTAGCTGTTTGTGTCTGCCTCTTTTACTTTCCTACTATTCCATTTGAGGGTTGTGGGCTAGGAATCCTCCTCCCCTTGTAAAATTCATCTACTAGGCGAGACAGAGAAAGGGGCGAGGGAACGCGAAAGTGGTCCCGGACCCTCTGTCTCGAGTCGGCCACCCCCAGCTATGGGGTATAGGTGCCTGAATATATACATACATACATAGCATACATACATTTTCATCTCAGATGCTTCGGTACGTACTTGGCTTCTAGCTATCTATTGCCTGCTGCCGTGATCCCTGAAAGGGTGGCCACGAACGAAACGCCCCATGCACCTCTGTCCCCAGTCATTCAATGCCCTTTCTCCCAACCAGCACCGCCTTCACTCATATACTTCTTCACTCCATCCTTCCACCTCTCTCTCAGTATACCTCTCCCTCTCTGTCCTTCCACCTCACTCTAGTACACCCTCTTAGTCATTTCTAGCTTCCCATACGTTCCATATGGCCGAACCATCTCAAGGTGTTCCTTTTCACACTAACTTGGCTTAGAGGGTTAAAATATTCAAATAGTTGTATACTTATTAATGCTTGCGATGATACCCACCCAGTCTGTGTATTTACGGAAGCAAGTGGTAGATCTCGGCATCAGGTGCATGGAGCGAAAGACCCGTAATCGTGATCATACAAATAGCCATCATTATCAGGGATGATGACTTCCTGGCGGCCGCGGCTTGTGGGGTTTATGGGGTAGTTGCTTTTTCTGAACTCCCTTGTTCCTTATTTTTAGCCACATTAATTTTGAGTAAAATTTACTTGTCTACCGCCAACATGGTATAAAAATCATATATATATATTATTTAACCCTACAACTGAACACCTGTTTTTTATGGCCCCTTGAGAATGCATAACTAGTGAGTCCTTACTGGGTTGCATTAAATTCTAACTATGCAATATACAAAACCACCGAAACTGTGAAACCAGCAATGCGACACATGTAGTGTGCCTTTAACACAAAACACATGTTATGCACCTTCAACCTGCAAATCATGTAGTGTATCTTCAACCTGCTACACATTCAGTGAGCCATCAAAGCCACGGAAACAGCTATGCAATGCAATATATTAGTGAACATTCAGATCAACTCTGCAAGCAGATCTGAAACGATGAAGCAACCATCTGCAGCTTAATCAAGACATGACTAACTCAGAATTAACTACGATATTGAAGGCCTTTTGGACGAGGCTCTGAGCCCTACATCATCACCTCCCTCTTCTACAGAGGAGTTGGAAAAGCTACCATCATCACCAGACATCGTAATCACTCAAACCATTACCTCCCTCACCAAGGAGACCATAATGCCTTACATGGACGCCAAAGTCTGCGATCTGGGACCTCTCACCAAATTAGACTGAGGCTATTTACGGTCCTTTTACTGCCAGTAATTGAATAAGCTTGGCCAGTGTAATAATTTATACAGTGCATCACACGTATTTTAACACTTTGGCTGGGGGCATATTTCCGCCTATTTTCGCCATATTAGGGCTCATTCAGGCACTCCTGATTGATTAGGCATAAACTAGAAGAAAATGGCTTAGAAATGACACCAAAACGAGCTTCGTAGCTCGCGGGCTTCACCCACAGCGCTACCATAGACATTCCATTCGCTAAAATAAGCAATTATCGCTAATGTCACGCTACATTTGCCTTTGGCAGTGCTGTATATCTCGCGAGAGCATGACTCAGAGCCCTCAGTGCTGTGTCCGGCTGGCTGGGGAAAGAACGTGTGGCCTGTCACGCTACCGCTCCCTCGCACTCGATTCTACAGGCTTTAAGAGGCTTTAAAAGCTTGTAAATTGCTGTAAAATGCCATGGCGTTCCGGATTGTCTCCCGCAGGCAATGGGTTAATGTATAACATTTTTTTATTGTACGGCCATTTAATACAATTTTACCGAGAGGGGTGAAAACTGACCGCTAACCTATCTTTCTGTTTTCTTTCCTTTTCATTTATCAGGGGTTCTGCTCTCTCTAATAAAATTACGTCTTGACCATCTCATTCGATCGTAAGGTCGGTTTGTCAAGTGTATGTACGGTGGGTACTTTTCAAATTGAGCTGCATAATGTTGTTTTGCAATGTTATCTACTTTAAGTCTCCTAGTTTAGCAAATACGTAGAAAACAGAGTGCAATTAAAAATCTCTCTCTTACTCCTCTATTACTCTCTCTCTCTCTCTCTCTCTCTCTCTCTCTCTCTCTCTCTCTCTCTCTCTCTCTCTCTCTCTCTCTCTCTCTCTCATACAATATCCCAGTATGTCTGATCCACCCCTCCATCTCCACCATGATCCACTCATCCTCTCACGTTGATGTCGTTTGTACTCTCTCTTTATACAGTATGTTGGTATATTTCATTTTATCAAGGTAGGATTAGGTATCATGCTCTTTCTCAGTTGTTGTGTGATAATAATGAGAATATTACTGACTCTACAAAACACTCTTCAACTATCCTTCCACAATAGCATTCACAACAGTTACTCTAAAACTCACGTAAGGAGACCATAAAACACCTATCTTCTGATCTCTCTACTATCTCTTACTGGGGCAGAGAAAACCTTGTTACTTTCAATGCTTCCGAAACTTAATTTCTCCATCTCTCTACTTGTCACCCTCTTCCGGAAAACTACGTCCTACTCTTCAACAACATAACAACACACAAATTATCCCTTCATCTTCTCTTAATATTCTCGGTGTCTCTTTTTAGTCTGCTCTCTCTTGGAAATATCATATTAACACTTGCAAAAACAGCTTCCCAAAAGCTGGGTGTGCTCAACCGCTTCAGGGTCCCCTTCACCCCTGTGCAGCTTCTAGCTCTGTACAGGGGCACAGTGCATCCATGTATTAAGTATTGTTCACATGTGTGGGGAGGATCCTCTCACATAGCACTTCTAGAAAGCCTTCCGTCCCATTAACTTACATCCACTCACCTTATTATCTGCAACCTCTCTCTTTCTTCGCCACAATGTTGCATCTCTCTGACTATTCTACCGTTATAACAATAATCGGTGTTCCTCAGAGCTCTCTCAGTGTATACCACCCCCTCTTCGTAGAACACATAGCGCCCATCTAGCAACACAATCCCACCCTGTGCAACTCTCCAACCCAAGAGTGAAACGTAATTCTCAATTCTTCTTCTATTTAAAGCTGAGCTCTGGAACCCTCTCCCAGAATCAGTCTTTCCCTCTTCCCATGACTTAGATTGCTTCAAACTCCGCGTGTCCAGGCATTTTGGCTCGAACGTCCCTTGATTTTGGCCCTGTCAATCTTTCAACTCTGGGGGAGGCACTCGTTACAGGCAGTCCTGCCTTTTGTCTCCCTCACTCACGTATACAAAATAAATAAATATTAGTAACATTTAAATAGATATATAGTATATATATATATATATATATATATATATATATGTGGTTTGTCTCGTACCATAACGTTAAACCAACTCGCATCTCTTCTTCCGCACCAACACCATCAAGCACTGCTTGTAATTTATTATTTTTCTTGTGAGCCGCCCGTGTTAAGGGGAGATCTCCACTTGAGGATTTTTTTTCTTGACCCCTTTCTCCCTCATGTTTAGCCCATTGCTTTTGATATTATAAAACGTTTGCCCCATTAGTTTAGCGATTTAAAGAACTTTCACCCCATATTAAGACCTTTCGTGCAATTCAGGTGTCTATTTTATCCTGGCGAGCGATAGCGAGCCTGTAATTTAAGAGGAACCGGCCTTCGGCCGGGACATTTTTCTACCGAAAAATGTACAAATTTATCTTGAAAGGGACTCAAGGGGGTGTAATTTTAAGCTTGATGGAGGTCTAGGGAACAAACTAAATACCTCCCCTTAAGCCAGTCTGTCCATTAGGTGACTGGGTGAAAAGTATTGGACGCATGATGGACATGTCCGTGATATACAATATACGGAAGATATTGTATATGCACATACCGACATATACAAACACATCCAAACCAATACTATATATATAACTCGTTATAGATATTCACTCACAGCCACACACGGTCGCGCACAACCAGACTTATCACACACTAAGATACGCAAACAACGTCTGAATTATGTCAACAACCTTTAAAGCAAACAGTCGCCCCGCACCGACACATATACCCACACAGCACAAACAGGTCCTCGGGATGATAACATTCATCAATCTCGCTCGAACTGAGACACACGCACGCAGACAATAACACACACACCTGCACGCGTACACACACACCAACACAAACAAACAATATACATTATAAAAATGAAAATCAATAGGAGCAAATCTAGCAATCCTTACGAAGGTGCTAATTGTATTTAATTTACCTAACCTATGTAAGGAAGACAGCACAAAACGAAAACTCTTTTTTCACACACACTCATACACACACTCTATTTGTGACAGATAAGTACTGTGTTCTATTGTATTTCTTAATAATACAAATAGGCTGTTCTAAAACTTTTTTTTTTCAGTGAATGGTGTTAATTAAATTTAGTATTTTCTCTCAGAGAAGGTGCCGAAAACATCAATTGCATGCATATGATACCTCAAATACATTGCATGCATATGATACCTCAAATACATTGCATGCATATGATACCTCAAATACATTGCATGCATATGATACCTCAAATACATTGCATGCATATGATACCTCAAATACATTGCATGCATATGATACCTCAAATACATTGCATGCATATGATACCTCAAATACATTTCATTTGGAGGTGTTTGGTGTTGGGAGTAAAATTAATCAGTTATATAATAACAATTAACTACCAGATGATATATATCTCGAAGATATTAAATAATATGCAAATCATAATGACTGTTTAACTTGCTTAATTCTTGTCGTAACGTTTTGAGCTGAATTAACAAAATGAATATATATATATATATATATATATATATATATATATATATATATATATATATATATATATATACAGGGTGTTCCAGTAATGCTTTTCATAAATTATATGGTGGACTCATCAGACAAAAATAAGAATACATTACTCTATGAACATGAGGTTGAGTATTTATAATAACGGAGTTATTACATACACGATTTAAGTTAACGATAGATACAATGCCATTCAGTCCAAGGGGTAATGTTGCCATTTTAGTATATTATATCCATTTGGCCTTCACTATCGCTTGCTAGCCTCAAGATCCAATCGGCGTTCTCTCTTCAGGCTAGCGAGCGGTAGCGAGCTGATGTTTTCGGTAGGATAATCAAATCCGGCGAAGCCGGACATATTTTTCTACCGAAAAGTCAGATCGCTACTGCTCACTATCTTGAGGCTAGAAAGCGATAGCGAAGGCCAAATGGATATAATCCACTAAAATGGCAACATTACCCCTTGGACTGAATGGCATTGTATCTATCGTTAACTTAAATCGTGTAATAACTCCGTTATTAAAAATACATTTGTCAGCCAGAGTGGACAGAAGGGTGCTGAGCTGGTATGGTCATGTTGAACGAATGGGAGATGAAAGGCTTACAAAGAGAATATGTGAGTCAGGTACAAGGGGAGATAGAAGGGCAGGAAGACCCCCATTGAGATGGAGAGACTGTGTAAGAAAGGCTTTGGATGATAGAGGAATGACTATAGATCAGGCAGGGGAAGTGGTGGTGGACAGGAGTGAATGGAGAATGCTTGTGAATAGTTGAGTGAACACTTGGTCATTTGGAGTAAGGGGTCGGGCGCAAGTTGGACTAGATAATAGTCCATCAGGCGCCTGGCCCGGGGAGACGATTAATATGAAGGGTGTGCCTGGAAGTGTGGTGGGAGGGCTTGTCGCTTTGGCTCCGCTGCATGTCTGCCTGCCGAGATCGGAACCTCTCCTGGTGGTCAGGGGCCGGGGGAGTGCTGGAGCGACCTTGGTAACCCTGGTCTCTGGGTCTTCTCCTGGGTGACCTGGATGTGTGAGAGTTTGTGTTTTTTATCTGTGTTTATTTTTTGTTTTATGTTGTTTTTGTGTTTTCCCTGTTCTTGCTCTGTCTTGAGTCGGCTACCCCCAAAATGGGGATTGGGCCTGAGCATATAGATAGATAGATAGATAGATTAAAAATAGTCAACCTCATGTTCATAGAGTAATTTATTCTTATTTTTGTCTGATGAGTCCACCATATAATTTATGAAAAGCATTACTGGAACACCCTGTATATATATATATATACAGTATATATATATATATACTGTATTTCTTGTATGCATATGTATGGTGTATGTACATTCAAGTGCCGACACTACAAGCCTAGGTATATGTTGAAACTATTTGCAGTTTCTACATGAACTTTGACAGGATCGTTGCTCCTAAACATTATATTTATTTCTGCATGAACTATAGGTGGACATTTTTCCGGTGGCTGGAATCGTATTTACTGCACGAAACGTGCCGATACAAGCTGTATCCAGAATTTAAACTTATTTCATTCAGTCTTTTTTTTTAATAATTGTAAATATCACAAGGTATGTAAAGGATGACATCTAAATATTATTTATTTTTAGTTTTTGTATTTTTAATCTTCTTATCATTACTATTATTGTTATTATTTTGATATTCAAGTGCCTATATTATTATGGCTTAGGCATATCGTGGGTATTTTACTGGGAGATAAAAATACGATTATAAGAGCTCAGAATATAGTTTATTGTTCACTAGGAATTATACAAGGCTTTACACAATACAAATACAAACAATAAATATTCATAATGTAAATACAATATCTCTGCAACATACATACAGTATACTGTACCAGTAGAGTAGGCGTAGCATAATTCCTGGTAACTCCTTGTCGATACCTAGTGTAGTGGTATTACTCTTCGGCTTGGCTGTCAGGTCAACGAGGGATTAACCTCTAATTGGTTTGGCCTAGCCGGGACTCGTAGCCTAGAGATAGACGTGCGGCTCCTGTTGCCCAGGTATTTCCGTCACGCAGGCGGCTTCCTTTCCTCTCGTCCTTTGGCGATAAGTTTTTGTGAGTTTGCTATGCAAATGTAGGGGAGTCATAGGGCGAGTATCGTGGCAGCATTTTCCAAGCTATTTACAGGGACTTTATAACAAGTGGAGAAATAGCAGGGTAGATGACTTGGTGGTGACTGACTTCACTAAAGGGACGTTGAATGCCCGGTAGATGAAGTGAGGGACTCGGTATACCATGACGACACCTGAGGATTTACTAACAACGGGAGTTGAGACATGGTAGGGGATTAATGGGGTCAGGGGTAGGTGCTATCCCCTAGGATACTTCCTCGACCCTCTCGTTGGTGTCTGCTACAGGCATTGTACAGCTGGTCCTTTCCTGATGTCAACGTTGTCGTAGTTGCTCTCTCCTGCAAAGCTTCGGCCTGGTTTTTCTTAGGGGAGCCTTTCTGCCATTCCTGTATAGTCTTTGAGAGCTCCTGTTGGCACTCATGACTCAGCTGTTCGAAATATTCGTTGTTTGGTTTTAACCCCTTGAAGCTCTGACGCGTTTTAGCAGTTTATTTTGGCATTCATTAGACGATTTTATGCAGCTTAGGAAGGATCTGTGGTTAATAAAAGAGTAAATACTATCTCAATCAACCCTTTGACTTCCGTATACCGTTACTAAGCTGAATAAAATCGTCTAATAGTAGCCAGAAAACAGAACAGAAACACGTATTGGAGCTTGGAAGGGTTAATAGGTCTTTTAACTCCTGTAGCTCCACGCTGTTGTTGATCTTCTCGTGCAGGTTAGAGTTAGGCAGCAGATTAGTTATTTCTATTATTTTTCTTTATGTGAAAGCTTGTCAGGCCTCACAGTCATGTTTTTTTTTTCAATAAATATCTTTGATCCTTAACCTGAGAAATTGTCAATCATGCGACCCAATCCCATATTGCTTCCATTTAACTGGCACTGGGATACTTTTTTTATATATCTCTTTATATTTTTTGTGCTATCTTCTGGAAGGAACATCGCATTCATCCAGTAAAACATTCCGGAAGGAATGTCGCAACTTAGAGGTTAATCCCTTGATCTGATGCATGGGAGGTCTGATGCCACTGATGGTACAGGGAGGAGGGAGTAGAGTAGTTCTATTCTCACAGCGAACGCCCAAACTTGTGTAGTTTAAAATTTGGGTTTTCGGCCCATATATGGCCCCGGCATGGATTAATTGGCCAGTCTGGTCCTCTTCATTGGACCAATCGCTGATCAGGGGTATAAGGGTTTCTAATTCTGGATCCGCTTGGAAAGCAAAGGTCGTGGTTTATTTCTTAGCCACCATGTGAAGGACCCGACAGATCTGCTTCCTCCCTCTTTCGCTCCTATCTATTGCTGGGATTTTTGACTGGGCAAGGGGTGCGTGGTGAGATTGGAAGGATCCAGCTGAAGCGGCAGGAGGGGTACTGGTTCAGGGGCAGTGTTGGAAAACATAATATGGCTGACGTTGATATCCCTCAATGCTACCTCCTTCATATACAGTAGTGTGCTGTGTCCTGGTGGAGTTGGGAGCCTGGGGGAAGGTGGGCCTTACTCCTAACTCTGGGGGTGTTGAGTGGTGATGCTGTTGGGGGCGTGCTGGTGGTGTATGATAATAGTTTATTATGATAATACACTTTTTAAATACTAGTACTGTAGTAGTAAAATAATGCTAATATAATACTAGTACTGTAGTAGTAAAATAATGCTAATATAATACTAGTACTGTAGTAGTAAAATAATGCTAATATAATACTAGTACTGTAGTAGTAAAATAATGCTAATATATTAAATAAATATAATATATCCAAAAAATCAAGCAAATTAACGTGCTTGTTATGCATATGTGGTTTAACATTTAATAATAAATTTTAGGCCTATGCAACTCAAAATATGTAATGATCGAATAAAGTTCTTACTTCAAGTGTTAGTTTTAAACTTTATTTTATGACAATTAGTCTATGCACAATGCAAATATTTTACGAGTTGGTTATGGCATTATTGTTGACGTTAGTCTTGTAATGTCATATTATACGAAAACAGAAGACAATATATATTTTATGGATGTGACGCCAATGTTGTGTTTATGCTATTTAGCTTAAGAAGAACTTGTGGTAGAAAGGAAGTTAATTAAGATGGTTTGTACACATTTGATTCTTAAAACATAAGTATTATATACTTGTTCATTCCATAAAAAACAAAACAAGTCCGTCAAATGTTGAAGTCTGCACAGTTCAAACCAAGTCTACCGCATACTATTTCACTACCTGTTGCAATACACAATGGATAACAACATTGTTCTATATTCAGTTCCCGCCCCTTGCATTGTTGTTCTGTTTACGGTCCCTCACTTTAAGCCAGTGTCACACGAACACTTTTTCCAGCAATTTTGGTCTGGGATCTTTTTAATGGAAGTTGTATACTATCTAAATATCTTAAAGTCATATCAAGTCATCCTAGTTGTCGGTTCCTATGCGAAAATACCAAGGAATATTACGAGAAAAAAGTTGCTCATCGAAAGTTGACTGAAAAAACGTACGTGTGAGATCGCCTTTAGTCCTTCCTTTTCAGTGATATATTCCCTCAAACCATATTCGATATTTGCAAATAACTAAACAATAGATGGTTTATCAATTATAGATAACCCTAAACAACAGGCAACAACCATATGCACATGAAATACCTTCCAGCATTTTTTTTTCAACCAGCTTGGGGAAATCTGTACATATTAGATTTACCACGTCTACAGTATAATATTAGCAAACATATCTTAATAAATAAAGGTCAATGTCTGTCTGTCTGTCTGTCAGTTACCCGAGTTACCCGACCTTTGTTACTAAACTCCTCCCACAGTTTTGGTGCGAGGTGGGAGTGTGGGGCACCGTTGGAAAGCCCAGGCTTTGGAGATGGTTTTAGGCGAGTTTAGTGGAAATCAGAGACACTTTTGTTTAATAAAATTTTCGGCAGAACTTATGTAGTATACGGGAGCGAAAAAAAAATCGAAAAAATGGCCGTTTGGGGCAGAAGGAGGCCTCCGATCGAAAAGGTGTATGGAACGAAAGTTGTTCGCAGCCCCCCAAAATGGAGGTACGGATGAGGTCAGATCCAAAATCGGAGGTCATTTAGCGTCCGAAATCGAGGTCGCCGTTTAATGAGGCACAGGGAGGTCGAGGCCGGTGATTATGGTAGTAGTGATTGTGGTAGATGGATGGATGGATCGATGGATGGATGGATAGATGGATGGATGGATAGATGGAAAGATGGATGGATGGATGGATGGATGGATAGATGAATGGATGGTTGGATGGATAGATGGATGTATGGATGGATGGATGGATAGATGGATGGATGGATACAGGGAGGTCGAGGCATAGCCAAGAGAGCGCCCTGGGTACTGGAGGGTCGAGGCGGAACCGAGACAGAGCCCCGGATACAGGGAGGTCGAGGCGTAGCCGAGACCGAGACAGCACCCTGGGCACTGGGAGGTCGAGGCGTAGCCGAGACAGCGCCCTCCGGATACAGGGAGGTCGAGGCAGCGCCCCGGGCATTGGGAGGTCGAGGCGTAGCCGAGACAGCGCCCTCCGGATACAGGGAGGTCGAGGCGTAGCCGAGACCGAGGCAGCGCCCCGGGCATTGGGAGGTCGAGGCGTAGCCGAGACAGCGCCCCCCGGATACAGGGAGGTCAAGGCTGAGCCTGCCCCGGGCAACGCCGGGTACCCCTGCTAGTTACATTATAATATAACTTACACAAATGAGCTTGTTAAGAGCATGTAAGCACCCTTAAGAGGCACATACGATTATTAAATAGTTAATAATAGATAACAATAGTATGTACAGTATGCAGGCATAGACTACAGTAAATCTGGACTTGACATTTAAATGGAACTTTGCAGGAAGGGACCCCACATTTTCGTCTACAAGTCTATGATGTAGGAAATTACATACAAATTGATGGCACTATATGTACAAAACAGGCCGAACCTATAGTTAAATAAAACAAACTTGTCCAGGGTCGGAAACTCGCACTGGATAAGGTCACATGCAATTTCTGTCCCGCATGATATCCTGCCCTTCCTCTCTGTTTACTCAGTGTCCCCCGTCTGTTGTGTTGGTTGTGGCTGTGGAGGGGAGAACGTACAATACATCCTACAGGGGACAGACACTGGACAACGGTCCTCTGTAGGAACCCCTTCTTTAGTTTATATTTTTGCTGGACAATATCAACACAAATAATTTTAACGAAAGCAAGGTTATCTAAAAGACCTAAGAGATAATGGTCTTTGTGAAAGTCTTCAGTGTGATAACCTCCAGAAATATCTTCATCAAAATTATAATCAATTAGAACAATGAGAAAACAAAGATGGGCACGGCAAGAGTCATGTAAAGTTTATCAAAAACACTATAGCAACTTAATTAAATAAACATCTGATGACGAGCCCTTTAATTTCCTTCATCAGATCTTTGACACATACCAAACCTACCTCTCTGAATTGGCACTAAAACAGACCAACATTGTCTCGTGGTGAAATACTGTCCAGTGTCTGTATTCTAGGAACGCCATAGGGGGAGAGAGGAGAAAAACAGGCCAACTTTTCCCCGGTTCAGCCGAGTGAGAACCTGGAATATAGGCCAGGCTGTAGTTGTGAGGGCCATGGCACGGGGACACTGCTCAAAATGGCCTTGCTGGTGCGAGGTGCTTCTTTTTTAATCCAACCTGTTTCATTTCACCCCATTTGCTTGGGGACTATAAGCCATTACATACTTATATGTATGGGATTTTCACAACATTAAATTAATCAGGGATTTTAGGAAGATGTATACTGTATATATTGGAAACAAATTGCAAACATGGTTACAACATGCTTAGCTTTGTTTCAGGTTAGAACATGAAATATAATGAGTTAAGTGCTATACTTCATCTCAGAACCAATCACAAATCGTGGCAAAAGGTTTTCTTTCTAAGTTATTACAAACTGAATCAAATGTTCTCAATTATTCATTATCAAATCATTGCTGGTTAATGGTTCATATTGACGAGCATTTATGTCATAGACTATACAATCACGTGCAGTTAGGAGTGGTTCAAGCTGTATTGAAGAATTCTAATTAAAATACTATGAAAATTCCCTTTATGCACATACCACAGTCAGCGTGTTCACTTATTCAGTTTACAGTGTTCAGTGTTTCAAGTGTATTGTATGATATTGTACACTATTTAAAGGAACTTCTTAAAGACAAATACCAGGTAAAGAATCATTATAAGGAGTTTCAATTCAATACGAAACAGTTTCGAATATATATACAGTACATAGACATTTTCTATCGAAAAATGTACAAATTTAGCTTGCTGTCAAAACACAAATATATATATGCTGGCTCGCTACCACTCTCCAAGAAATTATTGACACCTAGATGGGGGTAAACGTCTTAAAACAGTAGGCTGAATGGGGCCGAATGGATACAAGCCAAAGAGAGAGGGAGAGAAGGAGAAAAAAAAAGCGAGGTGGGCACCCTTAAGAGCATATAGATGGCGACGAACACATTTGAAACAGTACCGAACGCAAACGAGACAGTGCGATACGTTATCATAGCCCAGATGCTTCGGAACTTGACTTTAAAGGGGGGATGGGCCAGTTTTCTGGACCACTTTCTCCCTCATGTTTAGCCCCATAATTTTTTCAGATGTTAAGATGTTTGCCCCATTAGTTAGTCGATTTTAAGACCTTTCGCCCCATTTCGTCGTCAATATTAATTTAGACCTTTCGTACTATTTAGGTGTCGATTTGTTCCCTGGCGAACGATAGTGAGCCTGTAATGTTGGAAGAACCGGCCTTCGGCCTGGACATTTATCTACTGAAAAATGTACAAATTAATCTAGAAGGGGGATCTAATGGATGTTTTTTTTTATATTTGATGGTGGTCTAGGGAGGAAACTAGAAAAATAATTAACACATGCAAAAATCGCCCAAAAAGTGAACCATCTCCCCTTAAAGGTTGAAAGATTCAAATTGGTGTAACTATATAATTGCTGAAAACTGTACCTCTTCGTTATTGAGGCCTCTGGGCGAATTACAGCATGAACTGAAGAAACTGAAGAGAAGGGAGATAAAGAGTATGGACATTTTGAATTGCATACCTATACATATTGTCTTGATGGTGTAATGGTTAGAGTGTTTAAGGGGAGGTATTTAGTTTGTTCCCTAGACCTCCATCAAGCTTAAAATGACACCCCTTGAGTCCCTTTCAAGATAAATGTTTAAATTTTTCGGTAGAAAAATTTCCCGGCCGAAGGCCGGTTCCTATTAAATTACAGGCTCGCTATCGCTCGCCAGGATAAAATCGACACCTGAATGGCACGAAAGGTCTTAATATGGGGTGAAAGTTCTTAATATCGCTAAACTAATGGGGCAAACGTTTTATAATATCAAAAGCAATGGGGCTAAACGTGAGGGAGAAAGGGGTCAAGAAAAAAAACCCTCAAGTGGAGATCTCCCCTTAACATCTGTGTGTGGTAACCCTGATTCGAATCCCGGTGGATCACGTACTTTCATTAATCTCATTGAAAGGTGTTTGGTGTTGGAATGAAATTAATATAAATAGATAATCATACCAGTAATAATCTTCTCTTCCCCCCCCCCCCCTCTCTCTCTCTCTCTCTCTCTCTCTCTCTCTCTCTCTCTCTCTCTCTCTCTCTCTCTCTCTCTCTCTCTCTCTCTCTCTCTCTCTCCAACACGCACACACACATTTATCTATCTATCTATCTATCTATCTGTGTATATATATATATATAATATACATATATATACTGTATATACTGTATATAATTATATATATATATATATATATATATCGGCTACTTCATAGTAATGGCAGGAGAGTGGGGTAGCGTAATGTAGACTGCGCTTTGTTGTGGGGCATATATGTGCTTATTAACCCATGCAGTACCGGTGACATCCTTTGTTGTGGGGCATATATGTGCTTATTAACCCATGCAGTACCGGTGACATCCTTTGTTGTGGGGCATATATGTGCTTATTAACCCATGCAGTACCGGTGACATCCTTTGTTGTGGGGCATATATGTGCTTATTAACCCAAGCAGTACCGGTGACATCCTTTGTTGTGGTGCATATATCCTTTCAGCTACCATATATTCTTTCAGCTACCATATATCCTTTCAGCTACCATATATTCTTTCAGCTACCATATATCCTTTCAGCTACCATATATTCTTTCAGCTACCATATATCCTTTCAGCTACCATATATCCTTTCAGCTACCATATATTCTTTCAGCTACCATATATCCTTTCAGCTACCATATATCCTTTCAGCTACCATATATCCTTTCAGCTACCATATATTCTGTCAGCTACCATATATCCTTTCAGCTACCATATATCCTTTCAGCTACCATATATTCTGTCAGCTACCATATAATATTATCCTTTCAGCTACCATATATCCTTTCAGCTACCATATATTCTTTCAGCTACCATATATTCTTTCAGCTACCATATATTCTTTCAGCTACCATATATTTCAGCTACCATATATTCTTTCAGCTACCATATATCCTTCCAAAACTTAGTAAAATTGTCTAAAGGTAGCTGACATCAAATTTAATAATAAAAGACGTTGGCGGAGAGGATTAATTAGCCTGTAGGAACATATATTTGGATGAGTTTCCCATTGTTTCACAGAGACTACTTATTTTTTTTTATATTAGCAAAATTTACGGGTTAGAGACATATTCTAACTTAACGTTTACTCTCTACCCTCTGATGTTTTGCTAAGGGGGTAGTGCTTGGTTTTTGGTGTATATACACTATATATTTATTTATTTATTCTCTCTCTCTCTCTCTCCTCGCTCTCGCTCTCTCTCTCTCTCTCTCTCTCTCTCACTGGAAATTAGAATTGAAAAGGTTCAGCACTAGTATTTGTGGACACTTTTTCACATATAAAATATGTTCTACCTAGAACAAACTTCCCTCCGAAGTTGTAAACAGTTCTTCAGTAGGGCAGTTCAATGAGAGAGTAGATAGTATTTTGCACACTCTGTAATGAGTGTAGTGCACTAAACAGTATCTCTCCTTCCACTTCGAGCATATCTCCCCAGAATGGACCGCGAGGTCTCTGAGATAGTAACTATTCCTTGTAACGTCCTGTAGCTCTCCCCAGTTGATCCCCAGACAACACCCCACCTGCTGTGTAATGAGTTTCAGGAGAGAGAGAGAGAGAGAGAGAGAGAGAGAGAGAGAGAGAGAGAGAGAGAGAGAGAGAGAGAGAGAGAGAGAGAGAATATTTGTAATAGACAGATTTATAGGTCAGGGATGAGAACAGGAGAAACAAAGACGAAGAATTAACAAATAAGAAGAAGAAGAATGGAAATGTTGATAGAAATGTCGTTTGTATATTAATTTGGCTTGCTCTTTTAATGATGTGACAGGACTTTATTATCATTACATATTTATTAGATGTTCAATCATAATGATTATACATTCAATCAATTAAGTTTGATAAAGCCATGACGATTATATCTTAAATAGTTTGATATTGTGGATAATTTTGAAAATAAACTATACAGGAAAAAAAAGACGCATATTAGGTGGTGTGAAAATTATCTAATCAAACACAAAACAAACAAAAATTAGATTATTAATTAAAAAATGAATGAAAACAAAACAACTACATACTTGTAATGGTAACATATTGTATTTAGCTTATGAACGAGGAGAATGTTTATACGGAAACATAACGAAGGCAAAGTAACTATGAGGGAAGGTAACGAACATCATTAACCCCTTCTGTGCCGGCGACGTCGTTTTAACTTTATTGTGGCTACTATTAACGAATTTATTAAGTTTAAAAAGGGCCTGCAGCAATTTACAGGCTTCGAACTATCTCAATTAACCCTTCTTACTACCGCAAATTCTTCTCAAACTGCACAAAACCGTCTATATATAGCTAGAAGAAACTTAAAGACGTTGCCAATACATAAGGGGTTAATACTGACGAAACTGTTTACGAGAATAATTAGAATAATTCGCATTGTACATTTTATACTTGTTACAGTTAACCCTTCCTGTACCATCGACGTCTTATTAATTTTGTTTCAGCTACATTTGATTTTTTTTTAATGAAGTTTAAAAAAAATATATGGTTGCTAAAAGGCTTAAATGAGATAGTCTGTATCGTTTAAATGGATAAACGTCCTTCCCAAGCTGAATAAAATCGTCTAATAGTTGCCAGAATATAATGACAAGGACATCACCGGTACTGAATGGGTTAATTACTAACATATTATTATGGGGCAATAGTTCAGAAGACGTGGTGTGCCAGAAACTAATGATCCTGACTGTACAATCGCTTGCACATTTAGTTGATACATTAATACAGTATTTATTTTAATATTGATATTATTTATTTATCATAATTATAGTATTTTCAATACAACAATCCCTCAAACTGCAGCTAACCCAAGACCTCTTTCTTGGGTTTCATCCTTCACCTTTCTTGGGTTTCATCCTTCACCTTTCTTGGGTTTCATCCTTCACCTTTCTTGGGTTTCATCCTTCACCTTTCTTGGGTTTCATCCTTCACCTTTCTTGGGTTTCATCCTTCACCTTTCTTGGGTTTCATCCTTCACCTTTCTTGGGTTTCATCCTTCACCTTTCTTGGGTTTCATCCTTCACCTTTCTTGGGTTTCATCCTTCACCTTTCTTGGGTTTCATCCTTCACCTTTCGTCTCTCCCACCGAAATTCATATCAGATTGTTCTCACTCCTGCACCACATTATTTCTTATGTCTGATTTAGCTATATTATTTATTGAAAAGGCCGGTAATAAAGCACTCACATGCAACAAAATGCAACATCATTATCCCGTACAGTACCGGTGACATCATTTTATAATTATATTCTGGCCAGGATTAGACGATATTATTCAGCTTAGGAAGGACCTTTAGCCATTATAAGGTTTCAAAGTATCTCAACCAACCATTTTAACTCTCACAGATCATTCCTAAGCTGCATAATATCGTTTAAATGTAGCGAGAATAAAATAATAACGCACGTCGCTGGTACTCAAAGGGTTAACAACACCACAATCCCTCACACTGCAGCCAAGCCTTATGACCTCGACCTCTCTCTCTCTCTCTCCGGTTACGTCCTCCGCCCCTCGCCTCTCCCTACGACTGTCACATCGGGTTGTCCTCACGCTAATCACTCTTGACTCTCCCTCCTGCCTCACGTTAAGAGGGAGGTGGTAGTCGCTTTTTCTGGAACCCCTTGTCCCTCATGTTTAGCATATTAGTTTTGAGATATTAAGACGTTTGTTCCAATAGTTTGTCGATTTTAAGGCCTTTCACCCCATTTCTTTGTCAATATTAGGACATTTCGTGCCATTTAGGTGTAGATTTGTTCCTGGCGAGCGATAGCGAGCCTGTAATTTTAGAACGAACCGGCCTTCGGCCGGGAAATTTTTCTACCGAAAAATATACAAATTTAACTTGAAAGGGGGTCTATGGGGGTTTTACTTAAAGCTTGATGGAGGTCTAGCAAGGAAACGCGAAAATAATTAAATATATCAATATATATAGAGTAAAAAACAAGCACTACCCCCTTAATTTCATCATGTCCTCTTGCCCCCGTGAGAGACCATCACTGGGGTCCACAGTCATTATGTCCTCTTGCCCTCGTGAGAGACCATCACTGGGGTCCACAGTCATTATGTCCTCTTGCCCTCGTGAGAGACCATCACTGGGGTCCACAGTCATTATGTCCTCTTGCCCCTGTGAGAGACCATCACTGGGGTCCACAGTCATTATGTCCTCTTGCCCCCGTGAGAGACCATCACTGGGGTCCACAGTCATTATGTCCTCTTGCCCCCGTGAGAGACCATCACTGGGGTCCACAGTCATTATGTCCTCTTGCCCCCGTGAGAGACCATCACTGGGGTCCACAGTCATTATGTCCTCTTGCCCCTGTGAGAGACCATCACTGGGGTCCACAGTCATTATGTCCTCTTGCCCCCGTGAGAGACCATCACTGGGGTCCACAGTCATTATGTCCTCTTGCCCCTGTGAGAGACCATCACTGGGGTCCACAGTCATTATGTCCTCTTGCCCCCGTGAGAGACCATCACTGGGGTCCACAGTCATTATGTCCTCTTGCCCCCGTGAGAGACCATCACTGGGGTCCACAGTCATTATGTCCTCTTGCCCCTGTGAGAGACCATCACTGGGGTCCACAGTCATTATGTCCTCTTGCCCCCGTGAGAGACCATCACTGGGGTCCACAGTCATTATGTCCTCTTGCCCCTGTGAGAGACCATCACTGGGGTCCACAGTCATTATGTCCTCTTGCCCCCGTGAGAGACCATCACTGGGGTCCACAGTCATTATGTCCTCTTGCCCCCGTGAGAGACCATCACTGGGGTCCACAGTCATTATGTCCTCTTGCCCCCGTGAGAGACCATCACTGGGGTCCACAGTCATCATGTCCTCTTGCCCCCGTGAGAGACCATCACTGGGGTCCACAGTCATTATGTCCTCTTGCCCCCGTGAGAGACCATCACTGGGTTCCACAGTCATTATGTTCTCTTGCCCCCGTGAGAGACCATCACTGGGGTCCACGGTCATCATGTCCTCTTGCCCCCGTGAGAGACCATCACTGGGGTCCACAGTCATTATGTCCTCTTGCCCCCGTGAGAGACCATCACTGGGGTCCACAGTCATTATGTCCTCTTGCCCCCGTGAGAGACCATCACTGGGGTCCACTGTCATTATGTCCTCTTGCCCCCGTGAGAGACCATCACTGGGGTCCACAGTCATTATGTCCTCTTGCCCCCGTGAGAGACCATCACTGGGGTCCACAGTCATCATGTCCTCTTGCCCCCGTGAGAGACCATCACTGGGGTCCACAGTCATCATGTCCTCTTGCCCCCGTGAGAGACCATCACTGGGGTCCACAGTCATTATGTCCTCTTGCCCCCGTGAGAGACCATCACTGGGGTCCACAGTCATCATGTCCTCTTGCCCCCGTGAGAGACCATCACTGGGGTCCACAGTCATTATGTCCTCTTGCCCCCGTGAGAGACCATCACTGGGGTCCACAGTCATTATGTCCTCTTGCCCCCGTGAGAGACCATCACTGGGGTCCACAGTCATTATGTCCTCTTGCCCCCGTGAGAGACCATCACTGGGGTCCACAGTCATTATGTCCTCTTGCCCCTGTGAGAGACCATCACTGGGGTCCACAGTCATTATGTCCTCTTGCCCCCGTGAGAGACCATCACTGGGGTCCACAGTCATTATGTCCTCTTGCCCCCGTGAGAGACCATCACTGGGGTCCACAGTCATTATGTCGTATCTGGCGAGCTTTGTCTTGAAATAATGTGCCTCAAGTTTTGGTTTCTAAAAGTGTTCATTATTAAATCAATCAATCTACCAACCCTCTAAATTAACCACCGATTATCTGTTTATAAATCAATCTAACTAGTTTTATATATATTTCTGTCCGGATATATATATAGCCTATATATATATATATATATATATATATATATATATATATATATATATGTCTAATGTTATCTATGACAAATGCATTACTATTAGTGAATGGCAAGACTTCACAAAATCTCAGAAGATACATAAACATGAAGGACGGGCCCTAGAGAAAGCACGGAAGGTGCTGAGGCTAAGATCGAGGATACAGATCCCTCCACACTCGGCGCTATCGAGGCCCAGAGGTCTAGGATATTTAGCAGGAGCCCAGATCAACTTGGAAAAGAATAAATTAAACTACCCTGATTGGTCTATCTGGCGGGCCAACACCTTTGCCCAGAATATTTCCATGTCTGCCTAGGACTTTACCTAGCACGCCTGGCAACCCAACTCTCCCTCGGACATCCTTTCAGATCAAGGAGAAAACCAGCGGGTGGTACCATCACTGTGATTGACCATAAGACATTACCAGCGACCAATCAGAGGGCAGCTGGAATGACAGATGAGGCTCCAGGTTCTTGGGCTGGGCCTTATATACCCTGGATTTTGGAGCTGGAAGCTAGAACTCCTGCTAATCCCACTAAAATCAGACTTCCCTCACTCCTTGAGACTCACACCAAGCTCAACTCTCACACTTTCCTCCTGAAAGACAGGCCTTCAGGTATCGATGCTAGACTGGTGCGCAAGTGTCCAGAAGTAGAAGAGCCAAAGCAGTTGATAGCCGGCGCCATCTCCTGGAAACTTGACGACTACTTTGAGGAGCTGAAGCAACATTGGAGAGATGAGCTGCCCCGTACCCTGGCTGCTTGGAAGCTGAACTAACGACGACGCGAAAGATCCAGTATCTAACAAAGGAGCTGCAGCTGTGTCACCAAGCCCCCCCCCCCCCCCCTTCCTGGTATATGACGAAGGAGTCACCCTTGCTACACAGAGGCACGCCACCATGTAGAGACATTGTTATGTATGTTTTCTATTTAATTGTGTTCTATTCTTTTAACTGTTTTTGTTTCTATTTGTACAAATAAAACAGTTCATGTATAGTTTTTGCGTTTCCTAGTCCCCCAGCCAAGCTACCCAAATTTAGAGCCTAATAATATAAGTGCTTCAATTAGTAATATACACTCGATTCTGCTTGGAACATCATGAGACAATAAAAGTAAGATAGCTACCTTAGCCTAGAAAAGCACTGTTGCACTATCTAATGTTATTTCTCACCTACCGTAAATTATTATAACGTCTCTCTCTCTCTCTCTCTCTCTCTCTCTCTCTCTCTCATTCTCTCTGTCTCTCTCTTTTTTTGCAATGCAGTATACTGAATTATTTATTTACCAGTGACTCTCTGTTGCTGTATCACATGCAATTCAAACTTTCCGACGCGGGCATGTTCCACAGTGAGCCATTGTAGCGTAACTTGGTTGCTTTCCAACACAATCAGCGAACCAGTGGCATATATCCCAGAATTTCGTGTAGTTAACTTTAGAGGACTGAGCTTGGCCAGATATATGTGATAGTATTACACACTGAGAAAAGAGGGAACATATTTATTTTAATACCACGAATTTTCAGAGTTTTATATATATATATATATATATATATATATATATATATATATATATATATATATATATATAATTTTTTTTGCATCAAATTATAGTGTTTGTAATTAACTAGAAATCTCGGGAAAACCTATTTTCCCCATTAGTGATCGATGTAAAGACACGGCCCCCGATAGTGGGGAGGGCTATGAAGATCAGGGAAATTGCGGGGTCTATCTATCTATTGCCTGACGCCGTGATCCCCGAAGGGGTGGCCACGAACGAACCGCCCCCATGCACCTCTGTCCCCAGTCAATCGACGCCCCTCCTCCCAACCAGCACCGCCTTCATTCATATGCTTCCTCACTCCATCCTTCCACCTCTCTTTCGGTTTACCTCTCCCTCTCTGTCCTTCCACCTCGCTCTCGTACACCTTCTTAGTCATTCTCTCGCTTCCCATACGTTCCATATGACCGAACCATCTCAAGGTGTTCCTTTTCAGACTCTCCAGCACATCTACCTCCACACCACACCTCCTTCTTACTTCGTCATTCGTCTTTCTATCCCTCCATGTAACTCGGCACGCACTTCTCAAGTAACTCATTTCCACCCCTCTTACTCTTGGTCTGAGTCTCTTCTCAAACGTCCATGCTTAGCTTCCGTAAGTCAATGTCGAGATTATCACACTGTCATGCAAGGACTTCTTCACTTCCATACTGACCACCCTATTTCTTGTTACTGCTTTTAGCATTCCTACAGCCCTCTTCCTCTGTTGCACCCTCTCCCGCACTTCTTCATCCATAGTCCCATCTTTACTAAAGACACTTCCCAGATACTTAAATGAGCTGAAAATCTCCATAGCCTGACCGTTCAACTTCACCTCACATTCTGTGGCTTCACCCCTTTCGAAGACCATAACCTTGCTCTTCCCCGCATTTACCTTCAGATTCCATTTTTCGCACACTGTTCCAAACACATTTACCAGACCCTGCAGCTCCCATTCATTATCGCTCATCAGAACTGTATCATCAGCAAACAGCAGTACAGGCAGCTTCCACTCATTTCCCTCCCTTATCAGCGATACACCAACATCCACTGCTCTTCCTTATATTTCTTTCATGACTCCATCCATATATACAGTAAACAACCACAGGGACATCACACACCCCTGTTTCAACCCAACATTCAGGTCAAAGAACTCGCTCTGCTCATTCTCCACACGTACTGCCGCATTTGCACCCTTATACATGCTGTAATTGAGGGGTAAAAGGTGTAAAAATGCGATAATGAGGTTTTGACACGAAATCTGGCTCGAGTTTTCATTCATTTGAAATCCATAAAACCCGAAATTTGACAAACCCAAGCCAACTGTTGCCAAAAGTTGGCCCGGGTTTGTCGATTTGGAAAATATTACCGAAACTACCACTAATTTTCTCATGGTTTTCCTTTTTTGGTTTTAGGTAGTTTTCATCGTTATACAGTAGTTGATATTAGTTACAATCCCCGGAAAATGTTATTTCACCCATTATCCAACGATCTTAAAACACTCAGATGTAAGTCATTTTCAGAGTAAATATACAATTGTGTTTGCCTTTGGATACAGGATGGGTCACTGCCGTCTATAGGGGGAAGTTATAGGGAGAATTATTTTTGTTATTACAGTGCTTTATATAATGCACATAAAATGTATTTCCAGAGATTGAAACAAATATTAATATGATCTTTGCAACATCCATATTCTATAATAGCCTTCAAATATTGAGAAATAATTAGTGGTAGTTTCGGTAATAAATACCGAATTTAGATTATTAAATACCGAATTAGAATAGATTTTTCAGAGTAAAAAAAAAGGTTACCTAATTTCGAAACTTTGCTCCGGTTTTCCGTTATTTGAAACTGTTAAAACCCCCAAAATGGAAAACCCGGGCCATGTGTTTACAATAGTTGGCTAGGGTTTTTCGATGTTTCAGAGTAAAAAAAAACATTAACCTAATTTCGAAACTTGGCTCGGGTTTTCCGTTTTTTGAAACTCTTAAAACTCCCAAAATGGAAAACCCGGTAGTAAGTGTTCCTAGCACCTAGTTTATGTATTTGGCCTCTCTCTCTCTCTCTCTCTCTCTCTCTCTCTCTCTCTCTCTCTCTCTCTCTCTCTCTCATCCTCCCTCTCTCTCTCTCTCTCTCTCTCTCTCTCTCTCTCTCTCTCTCTCTCTCTCTCTCTCTCTCTCTCTCTCTCTCTCTCTCTCTCTCTCTCTCTCTCTCTCTCTCTCTCTCTCTCTCATTTTAAAATTTTCCCCGGGACTAGCCCACCTACGTACAGTCGGCCTAATAAGTGATGTCTCGGCACCAATTATGTTTTGGTCAATAATTGGTATCAGCAATATTTACGCATGATTTTGTTCTTGTTGATTGAGATATACAAACATGTTCCTACACTTACCTACCCTATTCAACATCTGACAGACATTAATACAGCACAGCGCGAGCCAAACGTAATGCCAGCCGATACATCACTTATTAGAGGGACTGTACAATCGGGGGTATTAAGTGTTGTCATAGATTCCAGTGGTTTTCGCTCAAAAAGTTTTATTGTATCTTTATAGTTACTGGGAAAAGTGCTTATCCCTCAGAGTATTAGTCAGTGTCCGAAACTTTGTGAAATATCTGACAACACTTATTAGCGGTACTGTACATCAAATAGCCTACATATTACCCCGTCCCCGAGAGACATTCAGCGAAACGGCAGATTATTGACAGACGAAGGATGTAACGTCACAGATTAATTAAGTCCAACAAAGACCGATGGAAATGAGTGAACGTGACTGAAGCGTGAGGAGTCCAACCAAGTGGCTTATCACGGGAACAACAACAACAACAACAACAACAACTACTACTACTACTACTAAAATACTACTACCAGCAACAACAGCAATAATTACACCACCACCACCAACAACAATACCAACAACAACAACAATAATACAACTACCAGCAACAACAATAATACCATCACAACCACCAACAACAACAACACCACCACCGCCATCAACAACACCAATAATAACACCACCAACAACAACAATACCAACAACAACACCAACAACAATAATAACACCACCAACAACAATACCAACAACAACACCACCAACAACAACAATAATAACACCACCAACAACAACAATAATAACACCACCAACAACACTAATAATAACACCACCAACAACAACAATAATAACACTACCAACAACACCAATAATAACACCACCAACAACAACAATAATAACACCACCAACAACAACAATAATAACACCACCAACAACAACAATAATAGCACCACCAACAACACCACCAACAACAACAATACCAACAACAACACCAACAACAATAACAACACCACCAACAACAATACCAACAACAACACCACCAACAACAATAATAACACCACCAACAACAACAATAATAACACCACCAACAACAACAATAATAAATACACCACCAACAACACTTACACCACCACCAACACCAACAATAATAACAAATACACCACCAACAACAATAACAACACTTACACCACCACCAACAACAACAATAATAATACACAACACACAACAACAATAATACCACCACCAACAACAACATAATAACACCACCAACAACAATATAGCACCAACAACAACAATAATAACACCACCAACAACAACAATAATAACACCACCAACAACAACAATAATAACACCACCAACAACAACAATAATAACACCACCAACAACAACAATAATAGCACCACCAACAACAACAATAATAACACCACCAACAACAACAATAATAACACCACCAACAACAATAATAACACCACCAACAACAACAATAATAACACCACCAACAACAATAATAGCAACACCAACAACAACAACAATAACACCACCAACACAACATAATAGCACCACCACAACAATTATAGCAATACACCACCACAACAATAATAGCACCACCAACAACAACAATAATAACACCACCACCAACAACACGAACACTACGCACATCAACAACAAACAACAACAACAATAATAACACCACCAACAACAACAATAATAGCACCACCAACAACAACAATAATAACACCACCACCAACAACAACAACACGAACACTACGCACATCAACAACAAACACCACCACCAACAACAACAACAACACCACCATTCCCAACAACAACAACAACAACAACAGCTGAAGGACATGGCACGTGACGCTCAGAAACACATATAATTGAACACGGTAAACAACAACAAGAGGACTTGCATGACACGGGATACAGTACAGTCGGATTAATTTGTTCCCTGAAAACACATATGACACATGATTAACCCTCTGAAGATTATGACGCATTTTGACGCTTGATTCTGACCATCATTAGACGATTTTAGATAGCTTAGGAAGGGTCTGTGGGAATGATAAGGGTAAAGACTATCTCAATCAATCCTCTGACTTCCGTGCACTTTTGCTAATCTGAATAAAATCGTCTAATAATAGCTAGAAAATAAAACACAAATAAATGCGTATAAAATCGTCTAATAATAGCTAGAAAAAATAGCGTATCTTGAAAGGGTTAAATATGATGATGGTGTGCTTTATTCCATCCAGTATCACACGAGCGATTCTTCCCTTCACATTTATCGTCAACACTGGTCTGGCAGCTTATGTGGTAAATTTGTTTAGCTATAATGATGTCAGCTAATTTAACTATTCTTCAGGGTAGTAGCTGATAGTATACGGTACTCTGCGTTTTTTGCTATGTCTTTATCTTGATTACTCCGTTATTATGCAGATTTTGTAGCGATTTTTTTTATTAATTATGAAAAATGGGCACTAATATAAAGCAGAGACAAAGCAGTATATTATGCTTCCGTTAGTTATCGAGAAATCTATTGCTGGGGGATTCAATTTACCGTCAGCTGAAATATAACCGACTATAGTGCAACCGACTATAACCGACTATAGTGCAACATACCAAACTGTTTAGATGCACACATATCGGAAAATATCGGCCGTGGACAACTGACGAAATACCTCTTGCGTGATACGCCCTTGCGACAACCCTCATTTGTTTACTGACACTCTTTAACTCGTTGAGGATCATGACGTTTAGACAGTTTATTATGGTTATTGTAAGAATATTTGATACAGCTTAGGAAGGATCTGTGGGAATTACAAGGGCAAAGGCTATCTTAGTTAATCCTATCACTAGCCAATGTTTTATTCATATGAATAAGGTTGCATATTCTCCCTCTCAACCTATCAAGTTAATGTGTGTCTAAGGAATACCAATGCTGACTGTATATTCATTAGTCACTACAATAAATCTGCGATGCTTTATATTAACGTTGTTGATTAAACAAACAAATGCGTAACACACAGCAAATCGGTAAAATTGTCTATTACTTCTAATCATCAGCAAAGAGATAACAAATGTACGAGGTCACTATTTAATTAATGTACGAGGTCACTCTTTAATTAATGTACGAGGTCACTATTTAATTAATGTACGAGGTCACTATTTAATTAATGTACGAGGTCACTATTTAATTAATGTACGAGGTCACTATTTAATTAATGTACGAGGTCACTATTTAATTAATGTACGAGGTCACTCTTTAATTAATGTACGAGGTCACTATTTAATTAATGTACGAGGTCACTATTTAATTAATGTACGAGGTCACTATTTAATTAATGTACGAGGTCACTATTTAATTAATGTACGAGGTCACTATTTAATTAATGTACATGGTCACTATTTAATTAATGTACGAGGTCACTATTTAATTAATGTACGAGGTCACTATTTAATTAATGTACGAGGTCACTATTTAATTAATGTACGAGGTCACTATTTAATTAATGTACATGGTCACTATTTAATTAATGTACGAGGTCACTATTTAATTAATGTACGAGGTCACTATTTAATTAATGTACGAGGTCACTATTTAATTAATGTACGAGGTCACTATTTAATTAATGTACGAGGTCACTATTTAATTAATGTACGAGGTCACTATTTAATTAATGTACGAGGTCACTATTTAATTAATGTACGAGGTCACTATTTAATTAATGTACGAGGTCACTATTTAATTAATGTACATGGTCACTATTTAATTAATGTACGAGGTCACTATTTAATTAATGTACGAGGTCACTATTTAATTAATGTACGAGGTCACTATTTAATTAATGTACGAGGTCACTATTTAATTAATGTACAAGGTCACTATTTAATTAATGTACGAGGTCACTATTTAATTAATGTACGGTCACTATTTAATTAATGTACGAGGTCACTATTTAATTAATGTACATGGTCACTATTTAATTAATGTACGAGGTCACTATTTAATTAATGTACGAGGTCACTATTTAATTAATGTACGAGGTCACTATTTTCATACTCATCACTTTTCTCCAGTGAAACGATGACAGTAATTTTGTACGTAACCATAAATACTGGAAATGACGTAGTTGTGAATGTTGTGTTTAATTAATGTGATCAGCTAGCTGATGCGATAATTCACATGGGACTCTGTTCAACAGCACTTCTGATGTTCACTATTTTGCAATGATAGCCGCTAAAGTGCTGTACAACATGTCAAATGTTAATGCTAACATTATCTAGCTGATCACATTCTATAAATACAACATTCCCAACCACAATCTTCCCAACACCCACTACACCCAGCATGAATACCATACATTAATATACATCATTTGGTATGCTTAAAATTATGCTGTCATTCGTACCCAGGACTCGATACTTCAACTTTATTTTCTTATGGTATTTTGAAATATACTCCTTAGCAAAATATCAGCTAGTAAGTATTAGTTCATGTGTTTTGGTAAAAATATTAACCAAATAGCAAACTGAATAGTTACGACAGACTTGGCTATATTTACAAGGGAAATAATGTAAACAACTGCATAATTCGACCCTTTTATGTGACGTTGATCCGTACATATACAAATCAAACATTAGCAATTGGATGTGAGAATGCTTGGATTACTGTTAGGCATTAGAATGTTTATTTGGCTAACCAACTTATATTCAGGAATGTTTTTGCTTGCGAGTGTAACATCGCTTACAAACTCTAATTTTATGGAACTTTCTGTAAAAGGAATAACAACGACTTTGACTACAGGGTTCAAAGGAATGCTAGAAATGCTATATAGTTGTGTCAAGAAAGTATCCAATAACAATACTACCACTCATATCAATAACAATACTACCACTCATATCAATAACAATACTACCACCCATATCAATAACTATTAATCAATAACAATACTACCACTCATATCAATAACAATACTACCACTCATATCAATAACAATACTACCACTCATATCAATAACAATACTACCACTCATATCACTAACAATACTACCACTCATATCAATAACAATACTACCACTCATATCAATAACAATACTACCAATAACATACTACCACTCATATCACTATACTACCATTATCAATAACAATACTACCACTCATATCAATAACAATACTACCACTCATATCACTATAACTATTAATTACCTCCAATAACAATACTACCACTCATATCACTAACAATACTACCACTCATATCACTATAACTAGTCATTACCTCCAAAAACAATACTACCACTCATATCAATAACAATACTACCACTCATATCAATAACAATACTACCACTCATATCAATAACAATACTACCACTCATATCACTATAACTAGTCATTACCTCCAACACATTATACTTACACTCACATCCCTTACGATGAAATTATCTAAATTATATATATATAAATTACACGAGTTACCTTGAACTATGCTGACATTATACAGTACAATAGACATTTTCCAATTACACCAAAATACAGGCACGTACCATCCTTATAAGCAACCGTACACAAGTAATTTAACGATAACATACTATCATATGATTCACACAACCACCCACAGAACACATAAATTTAACCACAATATTGTCCCCCCCCCCCTGAACACACACACATACACATCCCTAGCAACCACCAACAAGTCTGTTCACACAACAGAGCTAGCACAACCCCACCTTACACTCACATATTGACACAATCATTCATTTCCACACACAAATTCATACTGGTATACACTGTACCTCAAATGCAAATACTGACAGCCCCCCCCCCCCGCCAACCCCCCACCCCCACACGTTATTGACCATACAAATCCACACATTCGCACATAATAATCTTAAATTTATTGTGAGTCTGAGAACCTGATTCCACCGCACACACGGATGTCATGCCCAGATGTAATTTTCAATCACGCTATCTGAAGCCTATGTTTTATGTGAGTCTGTTCTGTTCATCCTTTTGGTTCTATCCGCGCAAAACCATATCGAAATCTGAGCGCCTTGACTTCTGTCTACTGTTCAGTGATCTTATGCATTTTGTTAACCCAAGCCCTTAGACATAAGCTCTGAATAACCTATAAACTCGATGCGTGGCCTATAGAAAGAAGATTGGGATGTATTGATGGCGGTAGATGGCCAATAGTTACAATTGCTCTATGTTAACAAACAAACACACACACTCACACACACACGCACAAAATAAAAATAAAAATAAACGTAATATACAGGGTGTCCCAGGAGGAAAGGGCATAACTTTGGGAAATGATAAAACAAGGTATTCTAAGCCTAAAATGTTCTATAACAAAAAGTCCAAATGTCAACCGTTAAAAAGATATTGAAGGTTTTAAGCAGTGTCCTCCCCCGCCTCACTGTAATGGACTCCCCCATGTCAGATAGTTTCCAACTGGTCCAAAGTGAGCTATTATATCTATAATCATTTTGCAACTTACAGAATTATAATATCTTTACAATAACATGGTAAATAATTGCAGTTAGATGGAGGTGTGGTAGGTACTAGGACAGTTAGGCCACCCTTATGGGGAAATACTTAAGAAAATGCCATTTTCAACATGCAATATCTCTTTATTGGTTGAGATTTGGAATAATTTGTATAGATCATTTTAGGCTTAGAATATTTTGTTTTATCATTTTCCAAAGTTATGCCCTTTCCTCCTGGGACACCCTGTATATATGTGTGTGTGTGTGTGCCTAAAGCCTACCGTATTTGTCTAGTTTTGGGGCTAACTGTACATTAATTATACAGTAATCTGTGGACAACAACAAGTATATATATATCTGGAAGCTTATAGTAATATACTGCAACGGAGTACAGCACAAATTGGCTCCATGTTATGTCTACCAGATACACTTGGATTCGAATCAAGTTACTCTGACCGCTCATCCGTTCATCGGCAAGGAACATTTGTATTTTCCAAGTTTTTGTGTTATGTATTAGGATAAGTGCATGGCCATATGATAGTCTTGTAGCCAATATGCGTTTCAAATTAATTAATTGCTTCACAGTTTTAAAAACATTGTTGATGTCAAATTAATTGTCTACATATCATTTCTTTAAACAAAATTTTCTTTGTTTTGCTGTGTTATTTAGCTATGTTTACCTTTGAAGTCGTGAAATTGATACTTAAAAATTATACACTTGTAATCTGCTGTTTATATAGATACAATTTAAATATTTCATATTCTCTTAGTCGCCTGTGTTTACACAAATCAATGTTCCCCCTTTCAAATATTAGAGATGAAACATATACAATATAAACAAGTTAATTCTCCAATTCACGAACACCGTACTCGAATAAATAACAATAATTATGTGAAAAGAAAAATAGATGAGTTGGTACTTTTAAAATTATGCTGAATATGCTAATACAAATCTCGGGCTCATTGAGAATTCTGATTGTGTCTGTTAGATGACAAGGCTCGTAATTGGATGTCCGGGGAAAATCATGGGGCGAATAGAAAGGAGAGGGCGAATCTTGAAAAGTGGAGGGACATATCGTAAGTGATGAAAGTTACATATTTTCGGCAATTGTTTTTTTTTCTCTTTCTCTCTCTCTCACTCTTTGTCTCTCTCTGTCTCTGTCTGTCTCTGTCTGTCTCTCTCTCTCTCTCTCTCTCGGGTGGGAGGAGAGCCTTCTATGTTGCTGTCCTATTCTTCTACTAGCAACTGCCCCTGTCTAGTAGTAGTAAAGTACATAGGAGAGGGCAAATAGGGAATGGAGGGATAAGGAATAATCGTAAATGATGAAAGCTACATATTCATTTTTGTTTTCTATTTGGATAAGGGAGCCAAAAGGCAAAAATGCCTGTGACAAGTGCCTCCCTCAGAGTTGAAAGAGTGACAGGGCCAAAATTAAGGAATGTTCGAGACAAAATGTCTGGACACACACAGTTTGAAGCAATTTATGTCATAGGATGAAGGAAAGATGGATTCAGGGAGAGAGTTCAAGAGCTCAGCTGTTGAATAAAAGAATTATTGGGAATATCGTTTCACCCTTGGGTTGGAGAGTTGCACAGAGTAGGGGTGAGATTGTGTTGCAAGACGGGTGCTATATACTCTACATAGAGCAGGTGGTATACTTTAAGAAAGCTCTGGTGAACACTGATTATTGTAATAGTGGTAAAATAGCGAGAGAGATGCAACATTACGGCGAAGAGAGAGAGATTGCAAAGAGTCGGTGAGTGGACGTGAGTTAATGAGACGAAAGGCTTTCTTTTCTACATTGCCAAGAAGTGCTATGTGAGATGATCCTCCCCACACATGCGAACAATACTCAATACATGGATGCACTGTGCTGCTGTACAGAGCAAGAAGCTATGCAGTGCTACACAAAAAAAAAAAAATGGAGGCAGTTGAGCACACCCAGGTTCTGTGAAGCTGTTTTAGCAAGAGTGGTGATATGGTCAGAAGAGAAAGACACCAAGAATACTAAGAGAAGATGAAGGGTTGATTTGTGTATTGTGTATTGATTATTGTGTATTGTGTATTGTGTATTTGTGTATTGTGTATTGAGTATTATGTATAGTGTATTGTGTATTTGTGTATTGTGTATTGATTTGTGTATTGTTAAATTATAATGGATAGACCTGTGGGAGTTCTTGACGGGTAGATACATGGAGAAATTGGGTTTTGGAACCACTGAAAGCAACAAGTTTTTCTCTGCTCCAATTGAATATGGTTGATAGGTCAGAAGATAAGTGTTCTATGGCTTCATCACGTGTGTTTTTCAGTAATTGCTTACTGGGGCATTCTGAAAACTAGTTGAATAGTGTAAGGTCAAGTCATCAGCATATGAATGGATTGGACTGGAGGTTCAGTTGAGACGCTCATTAATGAATATTGGAAAGAGAATATGAGATAGGAAAGAACCCTGAGGAACACCGGCTTTGGTAGGTTGAGGAAGTGAACATGGCCGTGCACAGCCGCAGCTATGGAGCGGCCAGAAAGGAAATTAGAGATAAAGGCACAGCTGGAGGGATATAAACTGAAGGAGATTTGTGCCAGACTCTATCTAAGACTCTATTTAAGTATATATCGCTTGCAATAGCCAATAATTACTAGTGGGTTAGCGAAATGAAACAGTCTATTGAGAAGAACTGGTTTCAAGGTCACTATAGGGATGTCAAACTCTCCTCCTAAGCCACCCTATGAGCCAAGCTATGAATGAATGAATGAAGTGTAGCTATTAAATCCTATAGGAATAATGATAATTATATCTCGCACGATTTACAGTGCATACGTTTCATTGTTGCCCACCTCCCTGCCTACCCACACCTGCCTGCCTACCCACACCTGCTTAGGAACGAACATAGTAATGAAGTGGTCAAAACTATCACTATAACTCTCTAGTTCCAACAGGTCCTTCTTAAGCTTGATAAAATAGTTGAATTGTAACCATAATTAGAAGATACTCGTCCTAATACTGAAAGGGTTATAGGTTTAATGATGGCTTTCATTTCCGTCCATTTTTTTTCTTCGAAAAAGAGAAGTTAATATTTGCTCCCTTGTATTATTATTGAATACATTATCCAAGACTCGGTAGATACAGAGAAGTAGAAATTACAACTTTAGAAAAGAGTGAATGGCTGTCACTCAACTGTTTCATTTTCTGAGCATCTGATGTTTTTGTCAAGTAATACGTGAACAGAAAACTTTGCTTAAGGGGAGGTATTTAGTTTGTTCCCTACGTTTTCATCAAACTTAAAATTACACCCCCTAGACCCCCTTTCAAGATAAATTTGTAAATTTTTCGGTAGAAAAATTTCCCGGCCGGAGGCCGGTTCCTCTTAAATTACAGGCTCGCTATCGCTCGCCAGGAAAAAATCGACACTTTAATGGCACGAAAGGTCTTAAAATTGACAGAAATGGGGCAAAATGTCTTAAAATGTCATAACTACTAGGGCGAAGGTCTTAAAATCTCAAAAGCAATGGGGCTAAACATGAGGGAGAGACGGGTCCAGAAAAAAATCTCTCCAGTGGAAATCTCCCCTTAATCGATATATACTGTATGTAGGATTAAAACTTTAGAATGTTGGCTTGACAATCTCGGCGAAAAAAATATATTCTCACCAATTATTACCTGGTTAAGAATGTATTTAAGGGGAGATTTCCACTTGAGGGACTTTTTTCTGGACCCCTTTCTCCCTCATGTTTAGCCCCATTGCTTTTGAAATTTTAAGACGTTCGCCCCATTAGTTGGATTATTTTATGAACTTTCGCCCCATTTCTGTCAATTTTAAGACCTTGCGTTCCATTTAGCTGTCGATTTTTTCCTGGCGAGCGATAGCGAGCCTGTAATTTAAGAGGAATCGGCCTTTGGCCTGGACATTTTTCTACCGAAAAATGTATACATTTATCTTGAAAGGGGGTCTAGGGGGTGTAATTTTAAGATTGATGGAAGTCTAGGGAACTAACTAAAAACCTCCCCTTAACATGACTTAAAATTAAACAAAAAAATAGGAAAACTTGGTTTGGGCCTGAGTATATAGATAGATTCGACAGACCAAATAACAGCTCTGCGTCTCAACAACTATGATGACCAACTAAAATGTTTCCCGGGCGTTTCCGCACCCTCCTCAGCTCCCTGCCTTGGAGTGGCTTCGGTCACCCGGGCTTTGTTAGTGGTAAGCAGGGAGGATTTTGTGGGGGCGCTCGTTTATGGCCTTGGCCTTGCTCGAGACCTTGGGGCTGTTCGGCCAGACAGCCTGGGGAACAACAACAACAACAACAACAACTAAAATTTTATTCTCCACTTGCTACTGTGTATATTGTGGCTCTCATGTTGCGCACAAGACATTCTCTGTGGCATATCTGTCTGCAGTCAACATGTTAGATATCAGTGCCGAAAAGCAATTTAGTTATCTTTTTCATGTTCTATCTAAGATGACCCATAACAATAACAGCATATATTGTTCATAAAGGCAGATTTACACGATTTGTTCTAATAATTTACTCTGGCGTGTCTGTGAGATTAATATGCGGTGGTATTGACAGTTAAGGGAGCCCACCTCGCTTTTTTTCTTTCCCTCCCTCTCTCTTTGGCTTGTATATATTCGGCCCCATTCAGCCTACTGTTTTAAGACGTTTACCCCTATCCAGGTGTCAATATTTTCCTGGCGAGCGGTAGCAAGCCAGCATATATATATTTTTGTTTTGACAGCAAGCTAAATTTTTACATTTTTTCGATAGAAAAATTTCTCCGGTTTAGCCGGATTTCTCCATACAATGCTGGCTCGTTATCGCTCGCCAGGAAGAAATCGACACCTGAATGGGGATACACGTCTTAAAACAGTTGGCTGAATGGGGCCGAATGGATACAAGCCAAAGAGAGAGGGAGAGAAAGAGAACACAAGCGAGGTGACCCCCTTAATTAACCTGATTGTAGATTAATATAGGTGATAGTAGTCTTATAGCAGTATATAGCAGTCTACCAGATCAGAATTGGAAAAACTAAACATTTATGGAAAAATCGTTCTTGTAACTTCGTGTAAATATCATCCAACTCCAATGAAGGAAACACGATTTGGAGAATGTGGAGGCAAATGTATACACTGTTGTTTAAGGGGTCACCGTTTTTTTTTTGTTATCCTTCTCTAAGTACTCTCCTTTTCTCTCTTTCCCTGGCTTGTATCCATTCGGCCCCATTCAGCCAAATGTTTTAAGAAATTTATCCCCATCCAGGTGTCGATTTCTTTCTGGCGAACGATAGCGAGCCATCATTATATGGAGGAATCCGGCTTCGCCGGAGAAATTTTTCTATCGAAAAATGTACAAATCTAGCTTGCTGTCAAAGCAAAAATATATATATATGCTGGCTCGCTACCGCTCGCCAGGAAAATATTGACACCTGGATGGGGGTAAACGTCTTAAAACAGTTGGCTGAATGGGGCCGAATGGATACAAGCGAAGGAGAGAGGGAGAGAAAGAGAAAACAAAGCGAGGTGGGCTCCTTTAAAGGAGTTGCAACTATATTTTATATAATATTGTGTTGTGTGAGTGCTCGTGTGCGCGTGTGTGCATGTGGTGCGTCTACTTGTGTATGTGCGTGTGTGTGCGAGAAAACTAATGTGTGTGTGTGTGTGTGTGTGTGTGTGTGTGTGTGTGTGTGTGTGTGTGTGTGTGTGTGTGTGTGTTTCTATTGTTACCCCTTATATTGCTATTGTTTATTTAGTTATTTGACTGTATAGCATGTAATGGTGGTATATCCTTTGTTGAGAATTAACTCTATTGAAACAAGTATATATGATAACACTCCAAACGTTTGTCAGATAAAGCACTGAAGGAAGGGTGAAGGCGAAACGTTGGACAGCAGGATTGTATAGGGATTTGAAGAAGGGGAAGAGAGAAAGAAAGAGACTCTCCCGACAATTGAATTGTGTTCATTGTGTGTGTGTGTGTGTGTGTGTGTGGTTAACCCCTTTGTACCAGCGATATAATTGGGTTCATTGTATGTGTGTGTGTGTGTTGTGTGTGTGTGTGTGGTTAACCCCTTTGTACCAGCGATATAATTGGGTTCATTGTATGTGTGTGTGTGTGTGGTTAACCCCTTTGTACCAGCGATATAATTGGGTTTATTGTGTGTGTGTGTGTTGTGTATGTGTGTGTGGTTAACCCCTTTGTACCAGCGATATAATTGGGTTCATTGTGTGTGTGTGTGTGTGTGTGTGTGTGTGTGTGGTTAACCCCTTTGTACCAGCGATATAATTGGGTTCATTGTGTATGTGTGTGGTTAACCCCTTTGTACCAGCGATATAATTGGGTTCATTGTGTGTGTGTGTGTGTTGTGTATGTGTATGTGTGTGTGGTTAACCCCTTTGTACCAGCGATATAATTGGGTTCATTGTGTGTGTGTGTGTGTGTGTGTGTGTGTGTGTGTGTGTGGTTAACCCCTTTGTACCAGCGATATAATTGGGTTCATTGTGTGTGTGTGTGTGTGTGTGTGTGGTTAACCCCTTTGTACCAGCGATATAATTGGGTTCATTGTGTGTGTGTGTTGTGTATGTGTGTGTGTTTAACCCCTTTGTACCAGCGATATAATTGGGTTCATTGTGTGTGTGTGTGTGTGTTGTGTATGTGTGTGTGGTTAACCCCTTTGTACCAGCGATATAATTGGGTTCATTGTGTGTGTGTGTGTGTGTGGTTAACCCCTTTGTACCAGCGACTTTATTTCCATTCAATTCTAGCTCTACTTAGACGGTTGTGTGTAGGTTAAGGGGAGGTTTTTAGTTGACTCCCTAGACTTCCATCAAACTTAAAATTACTCCCCCTAGACCCCCTTTCAAGATAAATGTGTACATTTTTCGGTAGAAAAATGTCCCGGCCGAAGGCCGATTCCCCTTAAATTACAGGCTCGCTATCGCTCGCCAGGAAAAAATCGACACCTAAATGGCACGAATGGTCTTAAAATTGACAGAAATGGGGCGAGGGTTCTTAAAATCGCCAAACTAATGGGGCGAACGTCTTAGAATCTCAAAAGCAATGGGGCTAAACAGGAGGGAGAAAGAGGTCCAGAAAAAAAACCCTCCAGGTGGAAATCTCCCCTTAACCCCTACAGTACCGGTGACGTCCTTTTCAACATGTTCTCTAGAGACGATTATATTAGACGATTCTATTCAGCTTAGGAAGGATCTCTAGTCATAATAAGGCTTCCAACTCTCTCTATACCACCCCTTTGGACTATACCGTAACCACAGATCCTTCCTAAGCTGCATAATATATCTTCTAAATGTACCTAGCATAAAATACAAACCACGTCGCTGGTACTCAAAGGGTTAAGACGGATCTGTGGTAGTATGAAGGGTTAATTAGGACAGTTAGAAGCCTGTTAATTGCTCTAGGCCCATTTTAAGGGGAGGTTTTTAGTATGTTTCCTAGACTTCCATCAAGCTTGAAATTACACCCCCTTGACCCCCTTTCAAGATAATTTTGTACATTTTTCGATAGAAAAATTTCCCGGCCGAAGGCCGGTTCCTCTTAAATTACAGGCTCGCTATCGCTCGCCAGGAAAAAATCGACACCTAAATGGCACGAATGGTCTTAAAAGTGACATAAATGGGGTGAAAGTTGTTAAAATCGCTAAACTAATGGGGCGAACGTCTTATAATATCAAAAACAATGGGGCTAACCATGTGGGAGAAAGGGGTCAAGAAAAAAATCCCTCAAGTGGAAATCTCCCCTTAAGCTGAATATCATTGTCTAAATGTAGCCGTACCTAATAAAGTGTTAAAATACGACACCGGTACGGAAGGGGTTAAGCGCTGTGTGTATTCGTGGTTGTGTGTATTCGTGGTTGCATGTGTGTTAAAAAAGGGGGTCACCGGCCTTTTTTATCTTTCTTTCCTTTTTCTCTCTTTCCCTGGCTTGTATCCATTCGGCCCCATTCAGCCAACTGTTTTAGACGTTTATCCCCATCCAGGTGTCAATTTCTTTCTGGCGAGCGATAGCGATCCAGCATTGTATGGAGGAATCCGGCTTCGCCGGAGACATTTTTCTATCGAAAAATGTCAAAACAAAAATATATACAGTATATGCTGGCTCGCTACCGCTCGCCAGGAAAATATTGACACCTGGATGGGGTAAACGTCTTAAAACAGTAGGCTGAATGGGGCCAAATGGATACAAGCCAAAAAGAGAGGGAGAGAAAGAGATAAAAAAGTCGGTGACCCCCCTTAAGAGCCGTGTATATGCTTGCTTGAGAGGGCAGGTGTGTATTATTTGCTTGCTTGAGAGGGCAGGTGTGTATTATTTGCTTGCTTGAGAGGGCAGGTGTGTATTATTTGCTTGCTTGAGAGGGCAGGTGTGTATTATTTGCTTGCTTTTTGCTTGCTTGAGAGGGCAGGTGTGTATTATTTGCTTGCTTGAGAGGGCAGGTGTGTATTATTTGCTTGCTTGAGAGGGCAGTGTGTATTATTTGCTTGCTTGAGAGGGCAGGTGTGTATTATTTGCTTGCTTGAGAGGGCAGGTGTGTATTATTTGCTTGCTTGAGAGGGCAGGTGTGTATTATTTGCTTGCTTGAGAGGGCAGGTGTGTATTATTTGCTTGCTTGAGAGGGCAGGTGTGTATTATTTGCTTGCTTGAGAGGGCAGGTGTGTATTATTTGCTTGCTTGAGAGGGCAGGTGTGTATTATTTGCTTGCTTGAGAGGGCAGGTGTGTATTATTTGCTTGCTTGAGAGGGCAGGTGTGTATTATTTGCTTGCTTGAGAGGGCAGGTGTGTATTATTTGCTTGCTTGAGAGTGCAGGTGTGTATTATATGCTTGCTTGAGAGGGCAGGTGTGTATTATTTGCTTGCTTGAGAGGGCAGGTGTGTATTATTTGCTTGCTTGAGAGGGCAGGTGTGTATTATTTGCTTGCTTGAGAGGGCAGGTGTGTATTATATGCTTGCTTGAGAGGGCAGGTGTGTATTATTTGCTTGCTTGAGAGGGCAGGTGTGTATTATTTGCTTGCTTGAGAGGGCAGGTGTGTATTATTTGCTTGCTTGAGAGGGCAGGTGTGTATTATTTGCTTGCTTGAGAGGGCAGGTGTGTATTATTTGCTTACTTGAGAGGGCAGGTGTGTATTATTTGCTTGCTTGAGAGGGCAGGTGTGTATTATTTGCTTGCTTGAGAGGGCAGGTGTGTATTATTTGCTTGCTTGAGAGGGCAGGTGTGTATTATTTGCTTGCTTGAGAGGGCAGGTGGGTATTATTTGCTTACTTGAGAGGGCAGGTGTGTATTATTTGCTTGCTTGAGAGGGCAGGTGTGTATTATTTGCTTGTTTGAGAGGGCAGGTGTGTATTATTTGCTTGCTTGAGAGGGCAGGTGTGTATTATTTGCTTGCTTGAGAGGGCAGGTGTGTATTATTTGCTTACTTGAGAGGGCAGGTGTGTATTATTTGCTTACTTGAGAGGGCAGGTGTGTATTATTTGCTTGTTGAGAGGGCAGGTGTGTATTATTTGCTTGCTTGAGAGGGCAGGTGTGTATTATTTGCTTACTTGAGAGGGCAGGTGTGTATTATTTGCTTACTTGAGAGGGCAGGTGTGTATTATTTGCTTGCTTGAGAGGGCAGGTGTGTATTATTTGCTTGCTTGAGAGGGCAGGTGTGTATTATTTGCTTGCTTGAGAGGGCAGGTGTATATTATTTCTGCCTGTAAAGTTATTGCACCGGAAGGAGCAAACATTTATATATATGCATACAGTGTGCTGGTCCAATGCCATGGTGTTTGAAGGGGAGGTATAGGGATTTTCTGGACCTCCTTCTCCCTCATGTCTAGCCTAATTAGTTTTGAAATTCTAAGACGTTCGGCCCATTAGCTAGGGAATTTTCCCACCTTTCGCCCCATTTCTTTGTCAATTTGAAGATCTTTCATACCATTTAGGTGTCGATTTTTTCCTGGTGGCGAGCGATAGCGAGCCTGTATTTTTAAGAAGAACCGGCCTTCGGCCGGGACAATTTTCTACCGTAAAATGTACAAATTAATCTTGAAGGGGGGTCTAGAGAGTTTTTTTAAAGCTTGATGGAGGTCTACAAAAATACCCCTTATAAGTACACTAACCACTACCCCCCTTTAAGTACACCAAAAAGTACACTAACCACTACCCCCTTTATAAGTACACTAACCACTACCCCCCTTATAAGTACACTAACCACTACCCCCCTTATAAGTACACTAACCACTACCCCCCTTATAAGTACACTAACCACTACCCCCTTATAAGTAAACTAACCACTACCCCCTTATAAGTACACTAACCACTACCCCCCTTATAAGTACACTAACCACTACCCCCATAAAAATAAACAAACCACTTCCCCCTTATAAGTACACTAACCACTACCCCCCCTATAAGTAAAACTAACCACTACCCCCTTATAAGTACACTAACCACTACCCCTTATAAGTAAACTAACCACTACCCCCTTATAAGTACACTAACCACTACCCCCTTATAAGTAAACTAACCACTACCCCCTTTATAAGTACACTAACCACTACCCCCTTATAAGTACACTAACCACTACCCCCTTATAAGTACACTAACCACTACCCCACTTATAAGTAAACTATAACCACTACCCCCCTTATAAGTAAACTATAACCACTACCCCACTTATAAGTAAACTAACCACTACCCCCCTTATAAGTAAACTAACCACTACCCCCTTATAAGTACACTAACCACTACCCCCCTTATAAGTAAACTAACCACTACCCCCCTTATAAGTAAACTAACCACTACCCCCCTTATAAGTAAACTAACCACTACCCCCTTATAAGTAAACTAACCACTACCCCCTTATAAGTAAACTAACCACTACCCCCTTATAAGTACACTAACCACTACCCCCTTATAAGTAAACTAACCACTACCCCCCTTATAAGTAAACTAACCACTACCCCCTTATAAGTACACTAACCACTACCCCCTTATAAGTACACTAACCACTACCCCCTTATAAGTACACTAACCACTACCCCCTTATAAGTACACTAACCACTACCCCCTTATAAGTAAACTAACCACTACCCCCTTATAAGTAAGCTAACCACTACCCCCTTATAAGTAAACTAACCACTACCCCCTTATAAGTAAACTAACCAACCCCCCTTATAAGTAAACTATAACCACTACCCCCTTATAAGTAAACAAACCACTACCCCCCTTATAAGTAAACTAACCACTACCCCCCTTATAAGTAAACTATAACCACTACCCCCCTTATAAGTAAACTATAACCACTACCCCCCTTATAAGTAAACTATAACCACTACCCCCTTTATAAGTAAACTAACCACTACCCCCCTTATAAGTAAACTATAACCACTACCCCCCTTATAAGTAAACTATAACCACTACCCCCTTTATAAGTAAACTATAACCACTACCCCCCTTATAAGTAAACTATAACCACTACCCCCTTATAAGTAAACTATAACCACTACCCCCCTTATAAGTAAACTATAACCACTACCCCCCTTATAAGTAAACTATAACCACTACCCCACTTATAAGTAAACTATAACCACTACCCCAGTTATAAGTAAACTATAACCACTACCCCACTTATAAGTAAACTATAACCACTACCCCACTTATAAGTAAAGCGTTGTCAATAAAGGCGTTCTTCGTCGCATTGCATTTGCGTCCACTGATATAAAGGCTTCTTCCGTTATTATAGTTTTTATTTGAAATATGGCCATCGTTAAACAATGACATAATAACTTAGGAAGGAAATAAAGCAATCGCAGGGTTGTGTGAATTGTTTGTTTTGTCTGTGTGTGTTCGTTGTTGTGTGTTGTGTTGTGAGTTTTCCCTGTTTATCGCTCTGTCTTTAGTCGGGCCACCCCCCAGAAAATAAAGACAAAACAAATAAAATAATAACATCGAGTAAAAATAGAAAATAAAAAATAAAACAATAGGAAAAGTGGGGATTGGGCCTGAGCATATAGATAGATAGATACATAGATAGCATGGTTAAGGGGAGATTTCCACTTGAGGGATTTTTTTCTTTACCCCTTTCTCTCTCATGTTTAGCCCCATTGCTATTGAGATTTTAAGATGTTCGCCCCATTAGATTGGCGATTTTAAGAACGTTCACCCCATTTATGTCACTTTTAAGACCTTTCGTGCCATTTAGGTGTCGATTTTTTCCTGGCGAGCGATAGCGAGCCTGTAATTTAAGAAGAACCGGCCTTCGGCCGGGAAATTTTTCTACCGAAAAATGTACACATTTATCTTGAAAGGGGGTCAAGGGGGTGTAATTTCAAGCTTCATGGAAATCTAGGAAACACACTAAAAACCTTCCCCTTAAACCTATCACAAGGATATTATAATTTGATAGAGTCATTAGTATTAATAAACCCTTTCTGTACCGGCAACGTCTTATTAAATTTACGCTAGCTATATTTTGACGATTTTGCGCCGTTTATGAAGGATCTGTGGTAGTTGTTGTTGTTGTTGTTGTTCCCCAATCTGCCTGGCCGAACAGCCCCAAGGCCCCGAGCAATTCCAAGGCCATAACCGAGTGCCCCCACAGAACCCTCCCCGCCGACCACAATAAAGCCTGGGTGACCGAAGCCACTCCATGGCGGGGAGCTGAGGAGGGTGCGGAAACGCCCGGGAAACCAAAGCCCCACCCAGGGCCCTGTGCCCCTCAGCAATTATGAAGAGAAAGTTGAGGGGTAAGGGAAAAATGTGACGCTTTGGCTTCCAATCTTGGTAGATTGGGAGGTCAATCCACGGAAGAGACGCCGTCACTTGAGATCTAGAAAATATATAAGTTAAAGGAACAGTCAGAGTAAGCTATGGGTATGGCAGAGATTGCTCAGCTCTCACTCTGATAGACCAGCCCATCACCACATGACTAGAACCCAATCCTCTCAGCATCAGCTAGGAAAGGCCCT